>WNWK01029360.1:0-24487 GCA_009830355.1 Cherax destructor | reverse complement strand
TTTGCTGGGGCATAAAGGTTAAAGATGTTTATGGAAAAGTCGCCTGCGTATACTCTGACACCATGATACTGCATGTTTACTCGACTCTGCAGGGTAAGGAGTGAATGTGGCAAGTTCTTTCTGACATACATCACACAACAGTTGTTTGACCTTAAGTTATAAGCTGCATACCCAGACAACTTTGGTGGAGGTACTCCTTCTTTGAGTCTACATTCCTGCAAACAGATGACATCAATATTCTTGGTTGCACTAATATGATGTAAGTCAGGCAACCGCTTCCTAATAGAAGCAATGTTCCATGAAAAAAATTGTAATCTATCCATTGTAGTGAGTTATTACAATCTCTTGTTCATAAGATGGTAAGACTATTATGCTTTGCCTACAGTGTGCAGACACTTAAGAGCAAATAGCATAGTTTGTACATGTTTATCTTCAAAACCTTTATTTCTAAGCATTTTCCGGCAAATTGGCAGCAAGTTCCAAGGCAACTTTTGAAGCCAGAGTCATTGGCTTCTTTCTCACAAATGGCTTGAAATTGAACCGAGATTGTTGATGCACTTTGACATCATCAACGCACTCAGGATTAGATTTTTAGATTTTGCCACCGAAGTGGCTAATTTATTGTGCACCCCATATCCATCCTGTGGACGGTAGCGCAAGAGCATATGGATACACAAAAGGCCTAGGCACTAGGCCCCAAAGGGTTAACAATTGTACATTTGGGTTCATATCTACATTTCAATTATCTGTTACAAGCAGGTATCTTATTTCATGAATAAGATATCTTGACATGTCACATAGGTTATTATATTGTCTATCTCTATATTCCTCAATAAGTGCACAATTAACCACATAGTGTTCACGACAGTGACCATATGCCTGATCACATAATTTGCATTTAGTTTGATCATCATCTGTCTCCCAAACTGTCAGAAGTACCTGTAGCCAAGCCTAAGCCTGGCCACTACAACATCAGTCAGTCTGTTCACATTGCAAGTTGCTCCACAAACATGCCATCTGTGCCGCATTATCATGAGCACAGATAGGCAGTTCATGGAAATTAATTTGGATTTATATCTACAGTTCACTTATCTGTTACAAGCAAATTTAGGAAATTTGCTTAGAATAAGTGGTATCTTACCTTCACTAATAAGATATCTTGACATGTCACATAGGTTATTATACTGTCTATCTCTAGATTCCTCAATAAGTGGACAATTCAGCACATAGTGTTCAAGACAGTGACCATATGCCTGATCACATAATTTGCATTTAGTTTGATCATCATCTGTGTATCTCCCAAACTGCCAGAAGTACTTGTAGCCAAGCCTAAGCCTGGCCACTACAACATCAGTCAGTCTGTTCACATTGCAAGTTGCTCCATAAACATACTTATCTACATTCATGTTATCATAGTGGGTTATAGATCTACTCAGGCTTCTAACTGCATTCCTATAGCTATCATTTTCATTATTTATTTCTCTCCTAATATTATTCCTAATGCTAGACACAGATATACCAAGTTATATTCTACATTCTCCTTATGGGTGCTCTTCTTGGCTAACATATCAACTTTATCATGAAGGAGTAATCCAATTGTGACGGAATCCATAGCAAATGTACTTTAATTCCTTTGTCCCGGATTTTTGAGTATCTATACCTGGCTTCTCCAATGAGCATGCTGTTAGAGTCATTATAGGAGTCAGAGCCTTCAATGATGACATAGAATCAGTAATAATGATAGAGTCAAGCTCAGTGTCATAAGTTAGCTTTAGTGCCATAAGGATTGCAAACAATTCAGTTTGCAGTGTAGACGCCCAGTTGTTAATTCTTATGCCTAGTTCAAAAAAATTATTATTGTTCTTAACTAGGGAGGTGGCAACCAGAGCAGATGCAGCCCTGCCAGAAGACTCCTGTTTAGATCCATCAGTGTATATAACTTGAGATAACTTATTACTACCAGCTAGGCGGATAATTTCTTCTTGAGCAGTTGCTTTAACAAGTGATTTAAGGAAGGGATTACTAGCAATGAGTTTCTTGGGAGGGACTTGCAGGTATGTGATATTAAATGAACACATCTTCCATGGAGGGGTGAAATGCTCTTGTTGCCTACAGTGATACAATTCATGCAGGTCGAGAGGGTAGGAACACTGTACCAGTGCTACTGGTCAAATGTAACTTAGGTTCAGTACAGTTCTAAATTGAATGCGTCATTTTCCCACACTACCACTGGACCCATTATTTGCCTCTGTAATTTTTTGACTACCGCCCATGAGATAGGTGTGTCTACCTGGAGTCTACCTGGAGAGAATTCCAGGGGTCAACGCCCCCGCGGCCCAGTCTGTGACCAGGCCTCATGTTGGACCAGAGCCTGATCAACCAGGCTGTTACTGCTGGCCGCACGCAGTCCAATGTATGAACCACAGCCCGGCTGATCAGGTACCGACTTGAGGTGCCTGTCCAGTGCCTGCTTGAAGACAGCCAGGGGTTTGTTGGTAATCCCCCTGATGTACGCTGGGAGGCAGTTGAACGATCTTGGGCCCCTGACACTTATTGTGTTGTCCCTCAACGTGTTAGTGGCACCCCTGCTCTTCATTGGGGGGATGTTACATCACCTGCCGAGTCTTTTGCTTTCGTACGGAGTGATTTTTGTGTGCAAGTTTGGTACCAAGCCCTCGAGAATTTTCCAGTTACATAATATGTATAAAGTGAAAACATTAGTGATCCATATCTGATCGGTCCTTCTAAAATTATACCCTCACCAGCCATATGTTTTTAGTCAGTTCAAATGTTCAGTTAGTTTTAGTTTAGTTTAATAACACACATACAATAAATTTCCAAGAAAATCTCAAAACAAGTAGGCATATTATCTAAGATACGCTATGTGCTTCAATCAGCTCTCCTTGTACTATATCACTCGCTCATCTACCCATATCTCACTTATGGAATCTGTGCATGGGGATCAACAACATTAAATCACCTTAGACCACTCATAACCCAGCAAGAGGCTGCAGTCAGAATGATAACAAATTCTCACTCTAAACAGCATACTCCGCCAATATTCATAAGCCTAAAATTACTCACCTTTAAGAACATACACACTTATTCTTGTGCATATGTATTGGTTGACTAACTCCAGGTCTCCAGGTTGGGAGCAGTAGGAGGATTAAATACTATGTTTGTTTGGTTCAGTCATTTATAATTGTTTTGTTATTGTCGTTGTTGTTATGGAGCGGCCATAGAGAGTACATTGTTATTGTTACTCAGTCTTTCTATAACCTACAACCACTACAGTGGCGACGAGGATGGGATCATCAGAGCCAAGGATAGTGGCCAATGTGGCCTGAAGTAGTAGGGATATTGCCAGCCGAGGACATTGCAGCAGAACGGTGATACAGCAGCAACAAGTGGCAGCATGGCAGCATCACAAGGAAGGTTGGAACCTTTCGACTCACATAAGATTTCTTTGGAGCTTTGGCTAAGCTTGTTGGAAGCCAATTTCACTCACTTAGGAATTAAAGAGCAAGATAACAAGAGGAATTTCTTGCTAGTGTCCCTGGGATCAGAAACGTACAGTGTTTTAGGTAATGTGTGTGCACCAGATTTACCACACACGAAGAGTTACGACGACTTAGTCATGGCACTGAAAAGTTATTATGCAGTGAAACCAGCCTACCACCGCAGTTTGTTGGCTTTTCAGGAGAGGAAGAAACGACTGGGTGAGTCCTTGCATGAATTATATACAGATTTAAAAGCATTGGCTGTGAACTGTACCTTTGGGGGACAATTTGACCCCAGAGTGAGGGACCAGTTGTTTATGGCGGTGGCGGATGAAGTGTATTTTCCTCACCTAGTTGCAGAAAATTTGGATTTGCAAAGTGTGTAGTCTGCAAAACTATTTGACAAACTTTTGAACTTGGAACAGACATTTGTTACAGATCAGAACTCTGCTCCTGCGGTACAAGTGAGTAATGCTGTGAAATGTAAACATTGTAGGTTCCAGCACAGTAGTAGTACTTGTAGGTTTAAAGACTTTTTCTGTAATAAGTGTCATAAGAAAGGCCACTTGAGAAGAGTGTGTAGAGAGAAATCTTCAAAAGTGTCTCCTAAGGCTGTATCAAATTCGAGTATTGACAAAAACAGGACAGCAAGGACACAGCAGTCACCGAGATATCCTAGAACAAAGTCAATTAAGGTGCTGGATGGCGGTGATAGTTCAGAGGATGAGGAAGTGATGAGCTTATATGCCTTAGAGGATAGTGTGTTTTCCATGAAGGCAGAGAAATATGGGTTTATCATTAACAATAAACAGGTACCTTTTGAGATTGACAGTGGGGCGTCCATCTCGACTTTATCCAAAGACTGGGTAGAGGCAGTAAAGGGGCACATTGAACCATGTTCTAGGAGGGTAACTGCATATGATAATGGGAAAATAAACCTTCTGGGACAGGTGGTTTTGCCGGTAAGATATAATAAATTAGAGTGTCACAAGTGTTTTATGTAGTGAAATCCCATAATAGTAACTTGTGTGGGAAAGACCTCATGAAAAAGGTAGGGATTGGATGAATCTACCAAAATTAACAAACTAGACAGTGCTGAAGAAATGTTAGATAATTTTAGGGTAGATTCTAGTAAACCTATCTCCAGCATCGTGGCACAAATTCATGTAAAAAGTGATGCTGTTCCTAAGTTTGTGAAAGCACGGCCAGTACCATTTTTTCACAAAGAAATGATTGAGAAAGAATTAGAAAAACTAGTGCAGAAAGGCATTATTGAGCCTATATCGCATAGTGAATGGTCTGTACCTATTGTGCCAGTACTGAAGGCTGACTGTAAGTCTATGAGAATATGTGGGGATTTTAAATATGTAAATCAACAAATTCATTGTGAAAGATATCCTTTACCCAGGATTGAGGAATTATTGTCTGTAGTGGGTAAAGGTAAAATATTTACAAAATTAGATTTAAAGGATGCTTATTTACAGATACCTGTAGATGAGAGGAGCCAACATCTTTTAGTAATTAATACCCACAGGGTACTTTTTAAATATAAGAGATTACCGTTTGGAATTTCCTCATCTGGTATTTTCCAGAAATTTATTTCCCAATTGTTTGTTAACCTGGATGGGGTAGCATCCTATTTAGATGATATAATATGTGGTGCCACGGAAGTTGAGCATGATGTCAGACTCAGGCAGGTGTTGAGTATTTTAAAAGAGCATAATGTAGTACTGAATAAGGATAAGTCAGTGTTGAAAGCCAGATTGAATATCTGGGGTATGAAATTTCAGGGGAAGGTATTAAACCTTCTCAGAATGTGGAGGCTCTTGTGAATTTACCTTCACCTACGTCCGTAGGAGAAGTTCAGTCCTTTGTGGGGATGGTGACATATTATTGTAAATTTATTAAGAACTTTACTTTAATTTTGGCACCACTATGATTTGTTAAAAAAGGGGGCTACATTTGAGTGGTCTTCAGTGGAAGAGGAAGCTGTTCAAAGGATTAAAAAACAATTAATGTGTTCAGTTTTGTTGACTAATTTTACAGGAGAGCATCCATTAATAATTGAGGTTGATGTTTCTTCTGTGGGTATTGGATGTGTGTTAATCCAGGTAGTAAATGGCCAGGAAAACCCTGTTTATTTTACTAGTAAAAAACTTTATCCAGCAGAACAGAATTATTCTCAACTTGATAAAGAAGGTCTAGCTTTGGTGTATGCTGTTAAGAAATTCAGATATTTTTTGCTAGGGAGAAAGTTTGTTGCTCGCACAGATCATAAACCATTGCTAGGTTTGTTTGGAAAAGGGAAACATATTCCAGTAAATGCAAATGCCAGAATTCAGCGTTGGGCTCTGTTATTAACTCAGTATGATTATGAGTTGTCATTCAAGGCTGGCAAGGAAAATGTTATTGCAGATGCATTTAGTAGATTACCTATTGAAGATCACAGCTTAGAATCAGGTATACCTTCGGAATGTGTGAGATTAGTAGAGTTCCTCGATTTCAAACACTTATCATTTGACAAAATCAAAGAGGAAACTGGGATAGATGCTGTATTATCCCAAGTAGTAAATAATGTTAAATATGGTTGGGGTAAAAACAAAGTATTTTTATCTGATTATAATTCAGTCAAATCAGATCTGACTGTTCATGATAATGTATTATTGTATAGGAACAGAGTGGTAGTGCCTGTAAAGTTGAGATGTAAGGTATTGGAGCATCTGCATATAGGTCATAATGGTATCAATGCTATGAAAGCAGAAGCTAGGCAGTGGGTCTGGTGGCCAAAGATGGACCAAGATATTGCAGAAGTGACAAAGAGTTGTCCCATTTGTTTTCAGAATTTTAAGCCAATTTCATCCCCTGTCCTATCTTGGCCCAGCACTGGGAAACCATGGTCTAGAGTGCATATAGACTATGCAGGTCCAGTTGAGGGCAAATATTTTTTGGTAATTGTGGATTCCTTTTCAAAATTCTTAGATGTGCATGTAACTAGTTCCATGACATACACAGTTGCTACTGAGTTACTGAGGAAATCCTTTTGTAATTTTGGGTTACCAGACATAGTTGTGTCAGGGGATAAGAAAAGCTAAGCGGGACTACGAAATTAAAGTTGCTAGGGATTCGAAAACTAACCCAAAAAGTTTTTTCCAGGTGTATAGAACAAAAGTTAGAGATAAGATAGGTCCCCTTAAAAATAATTATTGGTATCTTACTGACAAAGAGAATGAAATGTGCTCTATTTTTAATAATTATTTTCTCTCGGTTTTCACTCAGGAAGACACTAATAATATCCCAAGAATTAGGTATTTTAGTGGGCCTGAAGAAGATAAATTATGTAGTATCACAGTCACTAGCGAAATGGTTATCAAACAGATAGACCGTTTGAAGCAAAATAAATCGCCAGGCCCTGATGAGCTTTTTTCAAGGGTTCTTAAGGAATGCAAAATTGAACTCTGTGAACCCTTAACTATCATTTTTAACCTATCTCTTCAAACAGGTGTAGTGTCTGATACGTGGAAGATGGCTAATGTAATTCCTATTTTTAAAGCAGGGGACAAGTCGTTACCATCAAATTACCGCCCAATAAGTCTAACTTCAATTGTAGGCAAATTATTAGAGTCGATTATAGCTGATAACATAAGAAGCCATCTCGATAGGCATAATTTGATTAATGATACTCAACATGGATTCACCAGGGCCGTTCTTGCCTAACTAATTTATTAACTTTTTCAGTAAGGCTTTGAGGCAGTTGATCATGATAAAGAATTCGATATTGTTTATTTGGATTTTAGTAAGGCTTTTGATAGAGTACCACATCAGAGATTGTTAAAGAAAGTGGCTGCTCACGGCATTGGAGGAAAAGTGTTTTCATGGATCGAGTCATGGCTCACCAATAGGAAGCAGAGGGTGTGCATTAATGGGGTTAAATCTGAGTGGGGATCTGTAACAAGTGGCGTTCCACAGGGATCGGTTTTGGGCCCGTTGTTGTTTATAATATATATAAATGACCTTGACGAGGGAATTACTAGTGATATGAGCAAATTCGCTGATGACACGAAGATAGGTAGGATAATCGATTCAGACATAGATGTCACGGAACTTCAGGAGGATTTAGACAAACTCAATTCCTGGTCAGAAAAATGGCAGATGCAGTTCAATGTAGATAAATGCAAAGTTCTAAAGCTCGGGAATGTTCATAACCCTAGCACCTACCAGCTTAATAATGTTGAACTCAGCAGTACAGAATGCGAAAAGGATCTGGGGGTTATGGTAAGCAGCAACCTCAAACCAAGTCAGCAATGCCTAAGTGTAAGAAATAAAGCAAATAGATTACTAGGATTTATATCAAGAAGTGTAAGCAACAGAAGTCCAGTGGTTATATTACAGCTTTATACATCATTAGTAAGGCCTCACCTAGATTATGCAGCTCAGTTCTGGTCTCCATTTTACAGAATGGATATAAATTCGTTAGAAAACATTCAGCGACGAATGACAAAGTTAATTCATAGCATTAGAAATCTTCTGTATGAAGAAAGATTGAAGACCCTTAAATTACATTCACTTGTAAGACGAAGAATGAGGGGAGACATGATCGAGGTATATAAGTGGAAGATAGGTATTAATAAGGGGGATATAAATAAGGTCTTGAGGATATCTCTCCAAGAGAGAACCCGCAATAATGGATTCAAATTGGATAAGTTTAGATTTAGAAAGGATATAGGAAAATATTGGTTTGGAAATAGGGTAGTTGATGAGTGGAACAGTCTGCCTAGTAGGGTCATTGAAGCTAGGACCTTGGGTAGTTTCAAATTTAGGTTGGATAAATTCATGAGTGAGAGGGGTTGGATTTGAGTGGGACTCGCACTTGAGTTAATAGAATCTTCAAAGCTTATTTCTTGTTTAGAATTTAAAATTAGGTTGGGCAATTATTCTGTTAGTGGGATGGATTGTGAAGGACCTGCCTAGTATGGGCCAACAGGCCTGCTGCAGTGTTCCTCCTTTCTTATGTTCTTATGTTCTTATAATGCGGCTTACTTTGTATCACAAGAGCTGGAAGCCTTCTTTAGTAAGAATAGTATTGAACATGTAACTCCAGCCCCATGCCATCCAGCATCAAATGGTCTGGCAGAGAGAGCGGTAAGGACATTGAAGGAAGGTTTACACAAGTTTACAACCCCTGTGGTTTAGCGCTTCTATTTGATTATAATAATAATAATACACAAGTTTACAATAGGTTCTCTCAATACCAGATTATGTAGGTTCTTATATAACCATAGGAAAACTGTTCATTCCTCCACTAATAAGACACCAGCAAAAATGATGTTTCATAGGAATTTCAAAGTCCCTGTATCGGCTGTCAAATGTCATGTTAAAGAGGACAATTCATTGCATAACATGCCTGCTGGTGACCTTCAAGGAGTGGTGAAGCAATTTAAAGTTGATGATGCTGTGTATGCAAGGAACTTTGGGAAAGGTGACCCTTGGGTAGAAGGGAAAATTGTGGAGGTATTAGGGTTAGGAATTACAAAGTGTTAATTAGATGTTACATCGCCTGCCGAGTCTTTTGCTTTCATAGGGAATGACTCTTGTGTGCAAGTTTGGTACTAATCCCTCGAGAATTTTCCACGTGTATATAATAATGTATCTCTCCGGCCTGCGTTCTAGGGAGTATAGGTTTAGGAACTTCAAGCGTTCCCAGTAATTGAGGTGGTTTATCGCAGTTATGAGTGACGTGAAGGTTCTCTGCACATTTTCTAGGTCAGCAATTTCACCTGCCTTGAAAGGTGCAGTTAGTGTACAGAAGTATTCCAGCCTAGATAGAACAAGCGACCTGAAAAGTATCAACATGGGCTTGGTATCCCTGGTTTTGAAGGTTCTCATTATCCATCCTGTCATTTTTCTAGCAGATGCAATTGCTACGGTGTTATGGTCCTTGAAGGTGAGATCCTCTGACATGATCACTCCCATGTCTTTGACATTAGTTTTCGCTCTATTGTGTGGTTGGAATTTGTTTTGTACTCCGATGAGATTTTAATTTCTTCACGTTTTCCGTATCTGAATAATTGAAATTTCTCATCATTGAACTTCATATTGTTTTCTGCAGCCCATTTAAAAAACATATGCAACACTTGGGTATCTTTATTGAAGAAACGTTTTGCCACACAGTGGCTTCATCAGTCCATACAAAGGAGAATCGTGAAGAACAGGAGGAGAATGAGGTGGTCAGTCCCTCAACCTTGAGTCGATGTTGTCAGTCCATCAATCTTGAATAGAATACAACATATGAGCGTAGAGGAAGCTTATATACTGTAGACAGGAGAGGTGCAGCAGTTGTAGGAGGTGTCACATTTGTCCAATGTGGAAGTAGGTCGTGCCCAAGGAATAGGCAAGCGAAGAAATCCCTGTATTAAGATACCAAGATGTTGCAGTGTCAGACAGGATGTGAATGAATGGTTCAGAGAACCGACGAGTTGGTAAATTAGACACATATGCAACACTTGGGTATCTTTATTGAGGAAACGTTTCGCCACACAGTGGCTTCATCAGTCCATACGATTCTCCAGACTTTACAACATAAACACAAAATCTGAGTCATACACTAATGACATGAGCTCACCATCACCACCAACTCCATAAGACGATTACCAATATCTAAGAACATTCATCTCAAAACCACTGAAATCACCAGAAACTAAGATCAACGTCAACTAACACGCATTTTTATACACATTCTCTCAAAACATTATAACCAAGATCACTGAAACTATGAATACTTTTACTAAGATCACATTTTTCACGTTTCCCAACTCCATATCATATTCACCGTTATCTAATAACACTTAGGACAAGACACTTTGATCACCAAAACTAAGATGACTAATCTCAAAACCACTAAGATCGCAGCTCACACACAATTTTTTACACTTTCCCTCAAAATACTACATCCAATAACACCCATTTTTATACACATCCCCTCAAATCACTATAACCAAGACGATTATCAATTCTATGATCACACTCAATTGGTGACCTTGAAAATGTGCAGAGAACCTTCACCGCACGCATAAGTGCGATAAACCACCTCAACTACTGGGAACGCTTGAAGTTCCTAAACCTGTACTCTCTAGAACGCAGGCGGGAGAGATACATTATTATATACACATGGAAAATTCTCGAGGGCTTAGTACCATACTAGCACACACAAATCACTCCCTACGAAAGCAAAAGACTCGGCAGGCGATGTAACATCCCCCCAATGAAGAGCAGGGGTGCCACTAGCACGTTGAGGGACAACACAATAAGTGTCAGGGGCCCAAGATTGTTCAACTGCCTCCCAGCATACATCAGGGGGATTACCAACAAACCCATGGCTGTCTTCAAGCAGGCACTGGACAGGCACCTAAAGTCGGTACCTGACCAGCCAGGCTGTGGTTCGTACGTTGGACTGCATGCGGCCAGCAGTAACAGCCTGGTTGATCAGGCTCTGGTCCAGTATGAGGCCTGGTCACAGACCGGGCCGCAGGGTCGTTGACCCCTGGAATTCTCTCCAGGTAAACTCCAGGAAAACACATTTCAAAACCATTAAGATAACAAAAAACACTCATTTTTATAAACATTCACACAAAAATTACGACGACTACCAACACCATAACATGTTTTACTAATATCTAAGATCACTATAACAAAGACCATTTATAAATTCTATGACCCCACTACTAAAATCACAGAAAATATTTCCACAAAAATCACGACCACCAACTCAATATCATATTTACCATTATCTAAGAACACTCATCTCAAAACCACTAAGATCACAGAAATCACTCATTTTATAAACTTCTACATAAAAATCACGTCCACCAACACCATAACACCTTTACCAATATCTAAGATCACTTAGGACAAGACACACTGATCAATAAAACATCACACATTTTATACACATTCCCTCAAAACATTATAACCAAGAACACTAAAACTAACACCACTCATCTCAAAACAACCCAAAACTAAGACATACATATCCAACTATGACAAACATGACCACTATAACATGCACACCAAACTTATACACGATATAATCACAACAAATTTAAGACATGAGACATACACACCAAAACTAAAATATACACCTCCAACTAAGACATAACATGATAATATACACAAAAAAATTTCATATCACCAACACTTATCCACTAACTCATACATGACATGATCACAACAAATTTAAGACTTGTGTCATTACCAATACTAAGACACACACCTCCAACTAAGACATAACATTCGTCGCTCAACCTTGGTGTCGAGGGGACGTGCGACTAGCCTGCCTCTACCAGCGCCTTGTGACATTGTTGTTTTCACAACATGGTGCAGTTGGGTCGTCGCCGAGTTAACACTGTGTGTATCCAGATGATTCGTGGGGCTGTGTCGGGCCAGAATGCTTCTGTTCTACTGACTACCATTGTACGCGACGTCTACGGATTGGAGAATGACGATTGGTGTGGTGTGGCTATAAATGGTGCATATAGATTCTTCGTTAAGCTTCGCACTGCCGATGTGTATGAGAGGATTGTCGCCAGGTTTCAGGAAGTACCTGTGGATGTGAATTCGGCAGTAAGGGTGTGTCTTCACGACGTATCCAGGTACTACGTTTGGGTCAAGGTCCGTAATTGCCCATTTGAGGCGACGGAGGCTGATTTGAGAACAGTTTTTGAGAGATATGGAACTGTTCATACGGCGACGGTGGGCAGGTGGTCGGAAGGGATGTTTCAAGGTCTGCTGGAGGGAACGTTACGTTAAAATGACGTTACGCCATCCCATCCCTTCCTACATACTGTTGGAGGACTTCAGGACTCAAGTCATGGTTACCTATGCGGGGCAACGTCGTACATGCAGGTTGTGTGGGGCCTATGACCATATGGCTGTGCAGTGTGGTAAAAGGACTGGCCCAAAGGATGTTGGACATCAACGGAGTCTTCGGTGCATCGTACGGAGGAGCGTGGGTCGGACAACCCTATGTCGGGTGCAAGTTGGAGTGCTGAGGTGGACAGGTCAGAATCTTTGGAGGATGGATGTGCGACCTTACCAGGGGTACCGGAATCATCTGTCCAGGAGCCTGGAGCCGTGGGAGGAGTATCGGCGGCTGATGAGAGGGTAGCAGAGGAGGCGTTTGCTACTGTGTTGCAGGACCTTTTGGGCACCCCAGGTCAGGTGTGTGTGGACGAACCTGCAGCTGCCTTGGAGTCAGCAGGGGACAGGGAAGCTGAGGTGGGTGGCCTCCCTGGGGCTAGTGCCTCGGCCGCAGGACGGCTGCTTCACGTGGAGGCGGAGGTGCACTTCGATGGCCTCCAGGAGGTGGGTATGGAGGAAGAAAGTGCGTCACGGAAGAGAGCGGCCCAGTCTGATACGGACGACGTGCTCACACCTGCGCAACGTCCGGGTAAGAAGATGTGGGCTGATGTAGCGAGGGGTGATGTTGGAGGTCCCAAGGGACAGAGACTCTTGAAAGGTGGTTCCCGAGACAATGGGAGTGACCGTGGTGGCACTCAGGGGAAAGGGGATCGGCAAGTGCCAGTGCCTAAGGGAAAACCCCCTCTGTTGGTTTCAAGTGCTTTACCATGAATATTAATGGTTTGTGTGATAAGATGAAGTGTGAATGGTTTCGTGAGTATTTGGTGAGGTATGGTATAGACGTGGTTTTTGTACAGGAACATAACCACAAGTATGGTTGTCAGTTACTGATTGAAGGATACATTGTTTACGCTGCACACTCCTTGAGATTGAAAGGGGGTGTGGCGATATTAATTAGGGAGACTAGCCCGTTTGTTGTCCATCTCAGTGAGGAGGGAGGGGAGGGGCGGGTCATACGGGTGGATGATATGGGTGTCCTTTGTGTGTATTTATGGTCCGGCGGAGGCGGATGGTAGGGTAAAGACTGATTTTGTGAGGGATGTGTTAGTTTATCACCTACGATCGCTACCTGCGATTGCTGTGGTGGGTGGTGATTGGAACTGTGTGACACGTCGTAGAGACGTGGAACCAAGGGGGGCGGGGTATTGTTCGGTTTTGCTGGGGGATCTGTTACATGGTGTGGGGTTGGTGGATGTGGGGTGCTGCATGGGACGTGGAGCACACGTTTGTGAGGAAGGTTATGCTGCTCGGCTAGACCGGTTATATGTGACTAGAGAGCGGAAGTGAGGAGGGTGCATGTGTTGGATGTGGTTTTTCGGACCACAGGGGTTTTGGTGGATTTGGGGTGGGAGGGTTGCCTCGCAGGTACGGGAGTTATTGGAAATTAAATGTCCGGTTGCTTCAAGAGGGAATGGGGAGGGATACGTTTGGGGGTTTGTGGGACAGGTTGTGGTCCGAGGTGCGTGTGGATGGGGATTTGTTGCTCTGGTGGGACAATGTGGCTAAGGGCAAGATAAGGGACTTCTATGTTAGACGGGGAGGGAGGATAATCAGTTTTCGTATGGACTTATTAGGTATTTGGAGGGACAGTTAAGGGATTGTTATGGGAGAGGATGTGGAGTGCGGGTTACCCTGTTGTGGAAATAGAGGGTTGAAAGATAAAATTCGGGTTTTGCAAAATGAAAGGTTTGATGCTGCAAGGGTGGCGGGTGGGTTAGAGGAGGTGGTATGGGTGACAAGCCGTCGGCATGTGTCCTGCGAGGGCAGGCATGTAGGCGTCGAGCAACAGAAATTGTAAGGTTGTGTGTGCATGAGGACTTGGGAGGGTATAGGGTGGGGCAAGAGTTGGTTACGACAGAGGGCATGGGACGGTATGTGGATGGGTGGTATGGGTCGTATATGAGGAGCGGAGGGGTGCAGGAGGAGGCTTTAAGGGATATGGGTGGTTGGGTGCAATGTGGACTTGAGAGGGAGGATAGGGAGGGTTGAGTGGTGATATAGTGGAGGATGAAGTATGAAGTGTGGACGGCCTTGATGGGTATGAGCAGGGGTAAGGCGCCAGGGATAGACGGATTACCGAGTGATTTATATATACAGCATTGGGGGTTTTAAAGGGTTTTAGTGCAGTTGTTAAATGTCATGAAGAAGGGGGTGTCTTGGGGATTCACAGTCTACGGCTATTGTGGTTATGGTGCCAAAGGGACTAGTCAGACGACGGTGAGGACTATAGGACTATTTCCCTTATGTGTGCGGACTATAAGTTATTTGCGAAAATATTAGGCAATCAATTGAAAAGGGTCTTAGATAAGGTTATTGTTGGGAGTCAATATGGGGTGCCGGGAAGGTCTATGTACGTGGGGCATGGGGTTATTCGGGGTTTATTGAGAGTAGGCAGAAGGAGGGAGGGGGTCTTAGCACTGGATTGGAGGGCAGCGTATGATAGTGTGGAACGTGAAGCGTTGTGGAGCATTATGAGGTGGCAGGGGTTTGGTAAGGAGATGGTGAGTTGGGCACGTACTTTGTACTGGGGAGCAAGTATGTGTGTGCAGTTGAATGGGAGGGTGGGGCAGCGTGTCAGGATGGGAAGGGGTTTACGTCAGGGTTGCCCACTGTCTCAATTGTTGTTCGCATGCCTGCAGGACCCATTTATAGGGCTGTAGAAGCGTCTGTTCGGGGCAAGGAAAGGGGGATCTGGGTGTGGGAATCCTGGTATAGTGGGCTATGTGGATGACACGACGATTCTTGTGGAGAGGGGGATAAGAGCGTGTGGGCAGGGTCATTGAGGTTTTGGGGAAGCGACGGGTATGAATGTAAATGAGGATAAGTCGAAATTCATGAGATTCGGGTACTGGGAGGGGATGGTGGGCGGGAGTTCTTGTGGAAGGTGGTGTTTAGTGGATCGGGTGAAGATTTGTGGTGTGGTGTATATGAGGGATGCGAGGGAAGCGAGGGTGGTTATTCGGAGGGTGTAGTACAGAGGGTGTTGGGTAGATTAGATGGTTTGAGGCCGTCACATCTCACGCTGCACCAACGGGTAATAGTGGTTAACGTGTTGCTATATAGTAAAATATGGCATGTGGCGGCATTGTACCCGTTGGTGCAGGGGACGTTCAGAGTTGTTGCGTAGGGTTTTTTGTTTTATTTGGGGATCGGGTTGTGATTGGTTACGAAGGGGGTGGTTACGCTCCCGTTACGCCAGGAGGGCTAGGGTTGATTCCATTGGAATGCAGATTGAAGAGTGTTTATGTGAAGCGGGGTTACCTGAGGGTGGTTGGGGATGGGGAGGGATAGGGCTTCTGCATGAGGATATAAGGAGGTGGTGGGGAGGGAGGGATTTAAGGGAATGTGAGGACATGTTACGGGTCCTACTTATTGTTAGAGATCCTTCACATATGAGGGTCAGGACTCTTGAGAAGGCGGTGCGGTCTCGGGAGGTGGCAGGGGTGGAAGGGTGTACCCTCTGTATGCTTGGAAGGATATTTGGGGAGGTTAAGGAGATTGCGGCTTCGTCCATGTGTGCGGGAGGTATTTTTCCGGTTTCTTCATGGGATTTTACCGTCAGGGGTGGTTTTACGTAACAGAGGTCTTAGGGTAGATGGGATGTATCAAGCTTGTGGGGAGGATGACACTGCGTTTCATAGTGTATATTTTTGTGAGCGTTTGGGTGTTGTGAGGGAATGGTTGGGGCGTGTGATTTGCTTAGTGGGGGGGGGGTGGATTGTCAGTGTTGAGGGCACTTAGTTTGGATGTGGGAGGAGTGGGGGTGGAGGTTCAGAGGGCAGTGGCGTATGTAATGGCAGATTTTGTTTTCATTTCATGGGCTATGAGGGATAAAGGGGTTAGTGAACGACGGATGGCACTGGCGGCAGGGTTTTATAGAACGAAGTGCCGAAATAGGGACCTCTACGGGGGAAGGTGGGTGAGGGATTTTCCTGTGGGTTACAGGGATTTCACTATGGGGGTCTTATGGTCCTTGTGAGTGTCAGGGGTATCCGACGGGCTGGTCTCCCGTGGGGGGTTATTGTGAGGCATTGACTGTGGTTGTTGGAGCTCGTGTGATTGTGCGTGAGGGATCGAGGTTGGTTAGCTTAGGGAGGGGTATCACTGTATTGTTGTATGTGTTTGTATGCACGTAGTGTGTGGAAGGGCATTTACATTGTCCTGTTGGGGTTTTGATGTGTGGTTTAGTATTGATGTATCACTTGTAACCTTTGTGATATGGCCGAGCTGGTCTCGAGACCCTATGGGGTTCTCATAATGTATATAGTGTGAAAGGGTGTGCTCTTAGTGGTGTAGGTTTGTGTAGAGCGCATTGTATATCTGCTCTTTAGTTAGTGTGTGGTTGTGTTGAGTTGTTGTAATGATATTGACTGTAAAATGTATGTCTTGTACACAGTATTTGGGATGATGGTTTTGCCTTACGTCATCGCTTTATTGTATATTTTCTCTTGTATTTAAGAGTTTTGTATATGTTATACTTGTGTTTCAATAAAATATAAAAAAAAAAAACTAAGACATAACATGAGCATAAAAATTTAAAAAGCCATGATCGACATCAACTAAAATATCTAATGTGCACAAAAAAAAAAAAATATATAGCTCAACTACCAACTAAGACATGATATGATCAACAAAAAACTAAGTCATGTTTACTCTGATCAACCAAAAACTAAAATACTTGCATATGATCACCACCATCTAAGACACATCATGAACACCAGAACTAACCCACAGACATCAACTAAGACATATCATGAACACCATAAATAAGACACAAACACTGCAATTATGTCATGACATGATCACTATAGTAAGATCATATTAACTAATCACCATATCACACTTAAGACACATGAAACCATAATTTTTACACACACAAAAAAATCAACCAACAAAACCAATAATTGTTCACAAAAACTAGATATACAAACACTCAACTGATATATACCCTAAAACATGAACACAAGAAATACTACTCACAATCACATAAGAAATTTGAACACAAAAATATGCATAATCATCGAAGATATGACAACTAATCACCATTACACAAAAAATAAATAAACTTTCATTCACTTAAGTCATATGAAAACATATACATATGACATATGAAGACCAAATTTGACACAAATTGCATGAGCATTACACCAATACCACTAAATCATGTACACTTATACCATGACAATCAATAATGTAAAACACTACTCGAGCACCATCATGAACACTAAATCTGTTCATGAACACTTAAGACATACAAGGTCCATAACATTGTATCAATCGCATCTGCTTGAAAAATGACAGGATGGATAATGAGAACCTTCAAAACCAGGGATGCCAAGCCAATGATGACACTTTACAGATAGCTTGTTCTATCTAGGTTGGAATATTGCTGCACACTAACTGCACCTTTCAAGGCGGGTGAAATTGCTGACCTTGAAAATGTGCAGAGAACCTTCACCGCACGCATAAGTGGGATAAACCACCTCAACTACTGGGAATGCTTGAAGTTCCTAAACCTGTACTCTCTAGAATGCAGGCGGGAGAGATACATTATTATATACACATGGAAAATTCTCAAGGGATTAGTACCAAACTTGCACACAAAAATCACTCCCTACGAAAGCAAAAGACTCAGCAGGCGATGTAACATCCCCCCAATGAAGAGCAGGGGTGCCACTAGCACGTTGAGGGACAACACAATAAGTGTCAGGGGCCCAAGATTATTCAACTGCCTCCCAGCATACATCAGGGGGATTACCAACAAACCCCTGGCTGTCTTCAAGCAGGCACTGGACAGGCACCTAAAGTCGGTACCTGACCAGCCAGGCTGTGGTTCATACGTTGGACTGCATGCGGCCAGCAGTAACAGCCTGGTTGATCAGGCTCTGGTCCAACAGGAGGCCTGGTCGCGGACCGGGCCGCGGGGGCGTTGACCCCTGGAATTCTCTCCAGGTAGACTATACTTTGTACAGAGATGGTAATGAAACAAGGGTAGTAGTCTCCGTGGAGTTAACGAGTCTGGAAACCTGGTGTGGTAGAATATTGTTTTGTGCTCACTGTACATTTTATTTGCAGTTAACTGCATAGCATTAGAACTAGAGCTAATGTTATTGTGAACTTGGTATTGAATTATTTGGGTTTATGTTATTTGTGGACTCTGTATCAAGCATAAGGGGGAAGGGGACAAGAGTTCACTAATTGTAGATAAATGGTTAGGGGTATAGTTTTCTGATATATGCATAGCTTATCAAAGGAAATTGCTGTTGTGCAATTTGTACCATGTAATTATTGAACGTTTAGGAACTGTAAAATGTATATTTATTTTTAGTCACCGTAAATTTTATTTGCAGTCGTCAATGAGTATTCACTGTATATCCTTAGGACTAGAGGCAATGTTATGGTGGACTGTATTTCATTATTTGGGTTTATGTTTTGTGGACTCTGTATTTATTTATAAGGGGAAAGGGGACAAGAGTTCACTGGTGGTAGAGGTAAGGGTTTTAGGGTATAGTTTTCTGATATATTCACTGCCTGGAGCGGAGTGCATGGGCATGCCTTTCTGACATCATCAGTCAGAAAGGCATGCGTCTGTCAAGTTCTGTGGCACTCTCATAAAAAAATAATTTAGGTTTTCGATTTTCAGTCTGGTTAGTGGCTCGCTAAAGACTGAGTCATACTGGGATTTAAGTAATTCACTCATTTCCTTGCTGTCATCTGTGTAGGACCCATCCGGTTTAAGTAGGGTCCCAATACTGGTTGTTGTTCTCGACTTTGATTTTGCATAGGAAAAGAAATACTTAGGGTTTCTTTCAATTTCATTTATGGCTCATAGTTCTTCCCGTGTCTCTTGATTCCTATAGGATTCCTTTATTTTTAATTCAATGTTTGCTATTTCTCTGACTAGTGTCTCCCTACGTATTTCAGAGACATTGGCCTCCTGTAGCCGCTCCGTTATTCTGTGCCTTCGCCTGTATAGGGAGCGCCTCTCTCTTTCCAGTTTGCATCTTCTCCTCCTTTTCCTTAAGGGAATTTGCCTTGAGCAAACCTCAAGTACCACAGAGTTACTTTGTTCTAGACATAGGTTGGGTTCTGTGATGCTTAGGCATCATGGCTTATCACATTTTGTTGATCTGGGGCTCCCCGCATGCATGTCTGGACCTCTATTATGTTGTGATCTGAGTATATTGTTTTTGATATGATGACATTTCGTATCAGATCATCATTGTTGGTGAAGATGAGGTCCAGCGTATTCTCTAATCTTGTGGGCTCTACTATTTGCTGGTTTAAGGTGAATTTGGTGCAGAGATTTAAAAGTTCATGCATGTGTGAATTTTCATCTGAGCTGCCTCCTGGTGTTATCTCTGCTACCACATTGTTTGCAATGTTCCTCCATTTTAGGTGCCTGAGGTTGAAATCCCCCAGTAGCAAGATGTTGGGGGCAGGAGCTGGAAGATTTTCCAAACAGTGGTCAATTTTCAGAAGCTGTTCCTGGAATTGTTGGAACGTTGCATCTGGGGGCTTGTAGACAACCATGATGACCAGGTTTTGATTCTCGACCTTTATTGCTAATACTTCAACTACATCATTCGAACATCATTCTGAACATATAAGTGACTCTGTGATATACAGACCAACCCCCCCTTTTTGCCTGTTCACTCTGTCACACCTGTATAGGTTGTAGCCCGGGATCCATATTTCATTGTCCAAGTGATCTCTTATGTGGGTCTCTGTGAAAGCCGCAAACATAGCATTTGACTCTGTAAGCAGTCCACGAATGTAAGGTACCTTGTTGTTTGTTGCTGGCTTTAGACCCTGTATATTAGCAAAGATGAATGTAGTTGGATTGGTGGTATTGGTGGTATGGGGGGTCTTTTTTTCCTGGCTCTAATATCTGTTGTAATGGAGTGGAGGCCACTGACTGTGATTCCACTCCAGAAATGATTGCAGTTGGTGTACAATTTCTGTCATTTCCTGTCAGCTTTTTTTCCTTCCTGGCACTAAAAAACCTCTCTCTCCGGAGTGGCTGTGGCTACCCTGATTTTGCCATGGTCTGGATGTTCTGTGTCGCCTCGTACCCTTTATGTGGTATGCCTGGCAATATAAGTTATAGCACTGTCTTTCCTGAATTGATGTGTGGCACATTTCAGGGTGGAAAAACTTACAGGACGGGAGGTTGCATTTGCCTGTTTTCATATGGGAACGGCATTTTCTGGGGTGATCATAATTGCATGTCCCATCTGATTTCCCAGATTTTCCATGCCTGCAGATACCAAGTGCATAATATTCACATAGGCCTAAAATTTTAGCATATATTTTATAATCCGTATTCATAAGGACTAAAGGTCTATAATTCTCTAATGTTTCCCCTTCCTTCCCCTTCCTCACTAATACCATTACCCCCATACCCATGTCCCTCCCCATTACACCTGTCCTTTTCATACCATTCATCACACCTACCATACAATCCTTTTTAATGTCCCAATTCTCCTTATAAAATTCATTTGCCAAACCATCCATACCTGGAGCCTTGCCCTTACTTAACCCTTCCACTGCCTCCCACACCTCCCTCTCACAAATCATGCCCTCCAATCCCTCCCGATCTTCCCTACTCAACCTCTCCCTAATATTTCCCAATAAAATGCTCCTTTCCTCCATACCCAACCCCCACTGCTCATTTGCCTTGCAAACCACTTATCAGCATACACATTCATTCCTTCCGTGGAATTTATTCTCATACCCTTCACATAATTCCCCATGTTTTCATCCACTTCCAAATACTCCAATGACATTCTATCCCTTCTCTGTTTACACTTCCCCAAAACATATTGGGAGGGCCTATCCCCCCACAACACATCATTCATTCCGGCTTTCATTCTACATGCCCCAAACCTCTCATTCTGCAAAGTCATCGACCTATCTTTCAACGCCTTAATTTCCTCTGTCATTCTATGTCCTCCCTGCATATAACAGTCTTTCAAGAGGCCCTCAATATAATTTTGTAAACCGTATCTCCATCCTGCTTCTTCCCTTCCCTGGCATCCAGCTTGGATGCCAGGCTTCCCCGTACTTACACACCAATCCACCAAAGCCCCCTCCCTACTCCCATCCAAAACCCATCCACCAATCCCTAAATTCCTCCCTTTTACCATCACCCTTTAATAACTGAACATTTAATTTCCAAAAACCCCTATACCATTTTGCAACCCCTTCCCACCTCACCTCCACCAACACTCCCCGATGATCTGTGAAACCCACATCCAAATATTGCACCCCCTCCCCAAACCACACTACCTGTTACATAAATCCTGTCTAGTCGAACCGCATACCCTCTTCTAACAAATGTAGGCTCACCTGCACCTCCCATCCCAATCACGTCTTTTAAACCTACCCTCCTAAGTACGTCCCTTAAGGCTGCAAGAACACAACCTCCTCTCCGCGGCTCTACATCCCTCTTTCTAATTACACAATTAAAATCCCCTCCAACAATCGTTACATTTGGCAAATCCCGACATGCATAAATCATGTAATCCCAAACAAAATCCACCTTCACCTTCCTTGCCGCCTCCGCCGGCATGTACACCCCTAAAAAACATACCCTAATTCCACTCCACTCCCCAACTACTCTAACCAGCCTACCCCCCCCACCCCTCCCATCAAAAAGGTTTGAAAGGGCCTGACCCCTCCACGCACCCCACCCCCCCCTTTAATCTACGGATGAACTTGAAACATTTGAGCCATTCAAAGAAATTTCCCCACCACACCTATAATTGTGCCTGATAAAAGAACGTCACACCATACCTTCGCAACGAACCCCCCCAAAGCCCTTTGTTTCATCCTAACCCTTTACATTAAGTGTTAAACACTTGAAATCTATGAAAAGGGTTTCCCCCTAGGCCTCTGGGAATTTACCCCTGACTTCCCTTTACCATTTTCCCCTTTGCTTCCCCCCAAAAAAAACCCCTTTTAGCAAAAAACCTAGTTTTTTTTTAACAATTCCACCCCCTTTTACAGATCCTCTTGGGGGCAGCACACCTCACTGCCTGATGAATTGCCAGCCTTTTTATGTCCTCTTTATTTCTTCCCCACTACTTGCATCCTCGGTCTGATGGGCTCCACCGCACATCCTCCATAATTAAGGGTGGTCCTCGGATGGCATTCCACATTTCCAACTTACGCATCATCAAACCATCAAGTTTTACTTTTGCCCGGAAAAGGGTCGCCCAATATTTCAATTTTTTCCGTGGCATCCTCTGCCGGACCTCAGGTGATCAAGCAACCACTGGTATAACAGTTCCTGTTTTGGGGGCTGAAAAACCCCCCAAAACCCGAAATTACCCAGAGACCGCTTCCCCGGCGCCCTTTCCCCTCCTCGCCCTGCACTTTCACTACTTTTGTTGGAACTTTTTGGGCCCGCCCCCATGCAGTCAGCCCCAAATGATGTAGGCACCAAAGGTGACACGTCCTGCGCTGTCCCATGTAGGCCGCACTTGGGTCTTGCAGTCTGGATAACAACGAGGAGGGTTTGGGGGTGCTTCGGTCTTTTTAAAGAGCCCCCCGGGACCCATCAGGGGCCCTCGCTCCACTTTCCAGGTGTTGCGGTTTTCGAGATGACTGAAGACTGACTGATGTCCGCCGGGCCGTTTAATGGGCGTTCAAACATCCCGGACGAAAAAAGTTTTAATCGTACCTGAAGTCCAGGTACCAAACATGATCCCGGTGTCATCTAAACGGTCATAAACTTCGCCATCAGAGCTTCACAAATACTCTATTCATCCCATTCAGGGGGAAACCCAAAAATCTCCTTGTCAAGACCCCACACATTTTTAAAACCCGAAACAGTCCCGGCCGTTGAGGGGTGAAGCCGCACAAGGTCAACACAGACAGTATTCAAACGTCTCCCCCCCTGTCCCAGTTGTTTTGGAAAACCAAAGGGTGGCCCCCAGGTGTCAGGCAGAGCCCAACCCCGACCACCAGAGCTGGGCGGACGATTTAAATTAGGGGTTTTCATGTACATTCATTAATAACTATGTAATAACTATGTAATAACTATGTATAACTATGTCTACCATGTATCACGTACCAGTCTCAATAAAGTTTTTTTATTATTATTATTATTATTATTATTATTATTATTATTTGGGAAAAATTGGATTTTGAAAGTTGTAATTTATAAACTTTCCAAATGAACAGATATTTAATGTTGCTGGTAGCTTAACGTTATGGGGGGGAGAATAGAGAACCATCCATAGCGGAAAAAAAGGGGGAGAGGGGGAGAGAGGGGGGGAGGCAGCGTGAAAAACCCCGCCTACCCACCAGATTTCAGGCGGGATAAGGGAATTTGGAAATACAGCCCAACCGGCTTAATTTTCCTTTGTAATGTGGAGGGATCAACCAGAGACATTATAAAGGGGCAACGGCCAGGGGCCCAGTGATAGGGAGAATTGGGAAAAATGATTGGCACCGGCATGGTATGTCCTTTGCCTATTTTTTTAAAACCCCGGGAAACACCAAAGAAGGTAATCATAAACCCTGATGCTGGGTGGTTTTCCCTTTGAATAAACTGAAATAGTTAGAATATTGTGAAAAGGGTGAATATAGTGAAACCGAGGAAAAACGGGGGGATTGTACCGGGGGGTTAGGGGGTACGCCGACCACCGCCATGTTGGATGGGGAAGATGAACAACATACGAATTATCTACCGAAATACAAATATCGAGACGTGAAAGTGTATAAACTAGTGGGGAAAGCCGGTATACATAGTGTGTAAAGTTTAATATAAACAGTAATAAGGTCGGAAAGTGAGAGGATCAATCGCACCCCCCCCAACCACATGAAAACGCCCAGTCTCTGGGCGATAAAAGTTCACGGGAAAATTAATCTTCCTTGATCCGGGACAACCTTTACCCAAACCGACCGCAGGAGGCGTCAACAACGGCATTTATCAAAGCTAAAATTTGTTTTGATTTCATGTCGGCTGGCAGGTTTTATAAAAGTAGATGTACTGTAGCTAGGTCATCGATCTACCATCACCGCTATGATGCTGTTAATTAGGGAGTGATGGTCATGTTAATTAA
>WNWK01029359.1:0-24487 GCA_009830355.1 Cherax destructor | reverse complement strand
GATTCTTTGCTCTTGCGGTCTGGAATACGGAAATTCAGGGGTCAACGCCACCGGCCCGGTCCATGACAGGCCTGTTGGACCGGAGGCTGATCGCTGAGCTGTTCTGTGGCATTTGATCAACAGCTGAACCACAGCCCAGCTGATCAGGTACCGACTTAGGTGCCTGTCCAGTGCCTGTGAAGACATTGCTGTGGGTTTGTTGGTGTCCCTGATGTCTTTGCTGGGAGGCAGTTGAACAATCATGAGCCCCTCTGCCTGTGTTGTCCCTCAACGTGTAGTGGCACCTATCACTCTAGCGACTAATCCCTCGTTGCCAGTCTTGCTTTATACATGGGTTTAGCGGCTCTTCCTCTTCCTCTTATCCTTCCTCTCACCCATATCTTCCTGTATCCGTCTCACTTTCTCCCATGGGTCTTATCTGATATATCCTATGCTATGCTATAATAGATCTGATAAACAATAATGAGGACATTTAATATTGAAAGCCTCTATGGTTCGTTTATTTCTTTGAAAGTGACTGTTATATTTGATGTACTACAACAATTTGAAACAACTAAATTATTAACATAAAAACACTGGGTAGCATTTATTACCACAGCTTTGTAAAACCAAATCGAGCTTGTACTTTGCTGTTTTACCCCTACAGTAAATATATTAATTTTGTTTAATCAGACAAACTTCCTATCGATTATTCTAACTTTCTTGTTACCTGTGAGTTATCAACGTGCCTATGTACTTTGCAGCGAACTTCCAAGTCCATCCTCGAGGTCGAATCGCGCGTGGCTGTTAATTGCTCTTAGGTAGAAGTAAGCCATGGCTCGTCGTTTTCTCTGTGGATGACCTTGGAGTATGACAATGTATATCGCATCATATTTCACAGAGCTCATTGGACATCAACCAAATTTAAATAGGTAAAAACAATATGAAGTTCAATGAAAAAGAAATTTCTTCTCCGATACTGAAAACTTGAAATTCAGACTGTATAAGGGAATACAACAAGTTCTAACCACACAATGGAACGAAAAACTAATATGAAGGACCTAGACCAATGTCTCGGATCTCCACTTTCAAAAGCCACCTTAATGTATCTTCCTCATCTAGTGAATAGTGGGATGAATGTGAGAACTAACCTTCAAAACTAGGGATACTAAAAGCCGTAATTTGATTTTCTTCGTCACTTGTTCTCTCATTAGGTCTGCTGTGCAACAGTCCCCTTCAACGAAGGCTAAACTGCTGACCTGAGAAAATGAGAACTCGGCACACATAACTGCATTAAAGCACCTAAATTCTAGGAACTTGAGTCCTTTGATTTGTGTTCCCTGGAATGCAGGAGAAAAGATCCCCATAAAAATATACACTTAGAGCCTTGGAGGTTGTGCCAGAGCTTGAATAAAGAAATCACTCCCTCTGACAAAGACTCGGAGTGCAACATTTCCTAATAAAAGCAGGAGATGCTCGTGAGTACACTGAAATTCTTCAATAAGTGTCAGAGGCCCCAGGACTGTTCAGCTGCATCTCATCATGCATAATTTTGGATTACCAATTGACCCCTGGCCGTCTTCAGAAAAGTGCTGGACAGGAACCTAAAATCAACCTGGCCGGAGCTTTGGGTTCGTGCGTGGGTTGCGTGCGGCTAACAGTAACAGCCTGGTTGATCAGACCTGATCCAAGACCCTCTGTCTCCGATCAGGGTCGAGAGAGAGCGTTGACCCCAAAGAACCTCTTTAGGTATCTCCCTTTAGTGAAGGTAGACGGAGGCCTCAAACTGCAATGGCATGACAGCTACGTTCCAGCTTGATACTTGAAAATCTCAACAACTTCTGTATCTCGACACGCCATGAGATTATCTGACTGGAAATCCATACTGCATCCAGATGTTCTGGAAACTGCCGCCATGAGACATTTATGAGATATCTCACAAACTTAAACCATATAACTAAAAACACAACGCAACAAGATGACAATGTCACAGAAGTTGGCAGCCCCGATCAGCTGACAAATGCGGACTTTGCCTACTGTTGCAACATCTTGTACGCCTACTATAGTTTTGTCTGGAGAGAGTTCCCGGATAATGCCCCCGAAGGCTCAGTCTGAACCAGGCCTCATGGTGCATCGGGAGCCGAACAACAGGCTTTGTTAATGCGTACACGCAGTCCAATGCGAACCACAGCGGCTGGTCAAGTACCGACTGGATACCTGTCCAGTGCATGCTTATGGACAGCCAGAAAGTCTATTGGTAATCCTTATGTATCCTTGGGGCTATTGTCCCCAGGCAGCTAGGGTGATTATCTCACTTTCTTGAAAGATGGTGTACTTCCATAACCAGTTGAGGGTGTTGGGACTTTAACTAGGATTAGTTATAGTATGAGTTTAGAAATAAGTGACCAATGGTATGGAGTATATTGACTTGGAAAACCCAAGTAACCTGAATCTAATAATAACAGTCATGGAATACTTACTAGGTAATAAATGTTCCTAAATTAGCTTACAAAAGCAAGAGGTGAATGGGAAAAAGGTGCAGAAGAAAAACATATGACTGTATTTTATGCCCTTGACACTTGTGTTGTCTCTGTGCTTCCTCTTCATTGGGGGATCTGCATCACATGCCGAGTCTTTGCTTTCGTAGGGAGTGACCCGTATTACAGTTAGTGCTAATCCTCTGGTTTCAAATATATAATAATATCTCTAACTTATTTTAGGGGTAGGTTTATTAACTTCAAGCGTTCCCAGTAATTGAGGTGGTTTATCGCAGTTATGCGTGCTGTGAAGGTTCTCTGCACATTTTCTGGTTCAGCAATTTCCACCTACCCCTTAAGGTGCGGTTAGTGTGCTGCTCTTCCAGCCTAGATAGAACAATCGGCACAAATGTGTCATCATGGGCTTGGCATCCTAGTTTGAAGGTTCTCATTATCCATCCTGACATTTTCTAGCAAGTGCGATTGCTACAGTGTGCCATAGTCCTTAGAGTGAGATCCTCTGACCTTGTGATCACTCTGAGTCTTAACGTAGTGTTTCGCTCTATTGTGTGGTTGGAATTTGTTTTATACTCGATGAAATTTGCAATTTCCTCGTTTCCATACCGGAGTAATTGAAATTCCTCACCATTGAACTTCATATTGTTTTCTGCAGCCCATTTAAAATTTAGTTGATGTCTTAGCCGTCTTTAGTGTCTTCAATGAGTGGACACTCTGTCCTTGCGGAATTCAGGTGTCATATGCAAAAGGAAGACACGGCACTGTGGCTTATCATGTCTATGTCTGATATGAGGATGAGAGACTAGATGAGGTGTGCTGTGCCTTGTGGAGACAGAACTTTTCTGTATACACCTCAGACTTTACTCTGTTGACTACTACTCTTTTGTGTTCTATTTGTTAGGAAGTGTAGATCATCTGCAAATTTTCCCAGTCATTCATATTCCCGTGCTGTGTTATGGGGGTTCTTGCATAGATTTGTTAATATATTAAAGATGAGCTTGGTATGAGCGTTTATTGGGACGTTAGATATATGACAGGGCCGAGGTCTGGAGCGCTGTCCGTCTGCACCCACCCTATCAGGGTGGAACTGGCTGCTAGCCCCGCACGGCCGTGAGGCGTTCAAAAGAGCCTATGATTGGGCTAACGAAAGGATCATGGGCAGAGGATGACGTGGACAGCTATGGTAACAACGTTAAAAATTGAAACTAACAAGAATAATGCACATTTTTGTGTGCTGTCTGCCGTGGTCACACTTGTCAAAGGCTTTTGCAAAGTCTGTATAGCATCATTCTTTATCTTCTAGAAACATCGGACCTTTTCGTAGTGGTCAGTAATTGGGACAGACACGAGCGACCTTCTCTAAACCAATGCCAGCGCAGGTTATTAATGATGATGGTTATCAGATGATGATCTTTGCTGCTTGTGAAGAACCGCTCAAAGAGATTTTTGTGATATAGGAGACGTGCCACTATTGGGTGCGTAGTTCTTTGCCATTCTGGCGGCCGCCTTTGTGGGTGGGGCTGTGTGTATTATTTTGTAACTGGGACGACCCCATTCATGCTCCCTCTCCATAGGATGTTCTCAGCTTTGTGATGAACTGAGTTCTGTCGGTCTGGGCCTGGAACAGTATGGGCGTGTCATTATCACCCTTTCGGAGAGTCATTTGGCGTCAGGATAATGTCGAGATAGGTTTGCGTCTATAAGTTCTTATTGGCCTCTCATAAAGTGCATTTAGGTCTTCGACTCTCAGTTTGGTTAGCGGCTCATAAAACTAAGATCTTACCGGTTTCAATAGCTCCTCATTTCAACTAACTTTGTCATCTATTTGGGACCCATCAGCTTCAAGTAAAATTTAATATTGCATGTTGATAATCACGACTTTGATTTGGCATGAAAAAATACTGATTCTTTCAATTTACATTATGACTTTAGTTCTTCCGCATTTCTTGATTCCTGTATAAAGTTCCTTTAGTTTTGGTTCTTGATGTTTAACTTATTTCTGTCTGTTGTGTCTCTCGTGTTCGAATACGTTGGCCATCTATGCTATGTTATTCTTTGCCTTCACTTATGTATAGGAGCGCTTTCTATTTCTGGTTGCATCCTCTATTTTTATTTAAAGGGAAATTTTCAACGAGCAGGCCTCAAGTGCCGCAGAGTTTTTATTTAATTCTAGACATGTAGTTAGGATCCCATAGTCATAGGTTGTCTTCCAGTTTATATAATTAGGACTTGGGTAACTTGGTCCCACCTTATGTTTTTGTTATTGAGAAGTTGAATTTGGTGAAGGCTCCCTCGTTTGATCATTTGTTGGTCTGAGGCCCCACTGTACATGTCTGGATCCTCCTATTATGTTGTGATGTTATGTGTTTTTGATATGATGACATTTATCATCAGATCATCATTTGCTAGTGAAGATGAGGTCCAGCGTATTCTCAATCTTCAGGCTCTATTATTTGCTGGATTTAAATTAATTGAATTTTAGAGATTTAAAAACCGCAATGTGTGCGAGTTTTCATCTGGACTGCCTTCTCTCTCTATCTTGTATTCTCAATTTAAATTGCCTTAGGTTGAAATCCACCTAGGAGCGAAAGATCTTTTGAAGGGCGGAGCTGGAACGTTTTAGACAGTGGTCAATTTTTGGAAGCTATTCCTGGAATTGTTAGGACATTTGCATCGGAGGCTTGTATGCAACCTATTGGCCAGTTTTGATTCTCGATTTATACTACTAAAACATTATTATTGTCATTTAAGCATTTTAAATATTTCTAAGCATATAAGTGACTCTGTGATATAGTTCCAACCCCCTCCCTCCCTTTTGCTTGTCCTCTGTCCACGTGATACAGGAGACCTAATCCTAAATCCTGCTCTCTGGCAGACAAAATCAAAGCTAAATCAAATGTGCTGCTGTAGAAAAAGTCTAATTTTGGGATAATTATATAGCAAAACACACACACACAGAAATATGTTTACATTCTGTTGTAATACGTCAAATGAGTTGCAAGAAGAGGACGGAAAGCCAGGGTACTGGAGAATGAGGCTGGGAAGGAAGTTTGGGTATCAGGCTCACGAAAAGAGAATATGGATGGGGAAGGAAACTAGAAAAACAGCATTAAAATGGAGTATAGGAGGCTGCAGAGGCAGCCAAGTGCCAAGTCACGCTTGGCAGGAGGGCTATGAATCTGGGGAGTTAGAAGAAGAACTTCAGAAAATCTGAAGTAGTCTGAAGAGACAAGAACAAGTTCCGGGCATGACTGTCGAAAACTGCCATCAGTCACATAGGCAGAAGTGATTGTAGGGAACATAGGAGTTAAGAAGCGCTGTGCAGAGGGCCTTGTCGGACCACCGTGGAACCCGGGAAAATAAGAGGGCATCAAGAACAATCAAGAGGACTAACTCGGAAGCTGAAAGCTGTAATGAGGCCCTAACAGACAACAGTGGTGCCGGGAAAAGCTGATAAGGAAAATGGCTTGAACCCCTAGGCTCAAAGAATCAGATGAGACAGTTTGAAGACGGGAATGATGCAATGGACCTATATCACGTCGAATCTCAGGATGCAAAGAGGAAATGCAGTGGAAAAATAAAAGGGAGGGTCAGTCTTTGTTTGCTCAAGGAGTTGGAAGGGAGAGAACTTATAAAGCCAAAGATAGTGGGGCTTATGAAGCAAGAAAAGAGTATCAAGAAAGCAATTGGGAGGATTACATGACAAGGCTGGCAAGTTTCACAGAATAAGGGGGTTTGAGAGGAAGGAAACTGGCGGTCAAAAAGAGGAAAAACTTGGTACCTAGGGCGGAATCTGGCTTGGCGAAACAAAGTCCTGCGGGAGAAAAACTTTTCTCAGGGACTGTATCAGTTGTACTAGAGTGTACATCTGACTGCGACTAGAACGCATGAAGAAGGTGAGAGCTGAAGAAGAGGAGGAGAATTTGCAAGAAAAGACAAAGAAAAAGACGAAATGTGCAGGAACCCAGACTCAGGGAAGAGCAAATGCAACCACCTGAAGGCCCTCAACCCAGACAATCTAATGACAAGCAATCTGAACAACTAGCCGCCACCTTATATCACGAACAATGCCTTCACAGCAACCCCCATAGTTCCTCATCATGCTTCAAGCTTCCCAAACCCCAACACACCCTAGACCACAATTTCAGAAAAGGAAGTTGGTTTGGTATACAAATACAGATGGAATAACAAATAAATGTGAGAGTATCATGAAAGAGATCAGGAGACATCCTCAGACATCAGAAACTCTCAGAAAAAAAAAAAAAAAAAAAAAAAAGCGAAACACCAGCATAACAGACGCAATCTCCCGGACATCTCAAATCCCAATGAAGATGAGGAAGCAGAGAGGAGGAGAAGTGCCTGTTCTTCAAAGCCGGTGGGGATTTGAAAAATGAAAAATGGACAGAATGGACGAAAAGGATAAGGAAGTTAGAAAATTCAGTCTGAACGCCATAGAGCAATATTACAATATCTTAACCGCCACAGAACTGCAGGCGGCCGAGAGAAGAATAAAAGAAACAAGGCAATGGTGGACACTACAGAGTGTGAAAAGCCTCCACCAGTGTCAAGATTACTAGTGGTGGTTATCCACAGAAGATTATTCTGAAAAACCACAAACCCACATGAAGTTACTTGAAACATGGTGAGCAATCAATAGACAGGACATCCATCATTTGATGGATGTGGTACTCGGAAAACTACGCAACATGTTAGGGTTCCTGTTTGCGGATGATATGAAGAAGTTAATGAGGAAAGTCAAATTTAAATTAAGATCAGCAGGATTGCAAGATGCACCTGGACAGGCTGCAAGCCTGGTCCAGCCTTCAGCTCCTCAGGTGCTCCCTACCAAATACAAGTCCATGAAGATCAAGGAAGGGCAGAAGACCGCAGACTGAGTATGGGCTGGGTGGCCAAAGACTCCTGACCTCACTCATGCAGCCAGGATCTTAGGTGAGGTATAATAACGAGGCACATCTGAGACACATCAGCCAATTAACTGTTGCGGCATATAGGCACCCACAAACCTAAGAATAGCGTTCTGATACCTCAGCAGGAATATTTCAAGATTTCCACCATGTACATCATACCCCATGTTAGGTATGCAGCACCAGTTTGGAACCTACACTTACGTCCAAGAATTGGAGAAAGTGTAAAGGTTTCCAACAAGATCTTGAGCTGAGAATGTTTGAAGAAGGTTGAAGTGTACAGCGACACTGGAGGCCAGGAGGTTGTGTGACATAATCCACGACATATATAATAATGTAAAAAAAGGAATTAATAAAATGGACAACAAAGACCGAGGAGGTTCCCTAAAGATAGGACAAAGAAACAAAAGGGTAAACAATTGGAAGTTGATGACTCCAGATGAGTCAAAGGGATGTTAGGAAAGTATTTCTTCAATCCACAGAGTTGTCAGGAGAATGGTCTGGAGAGAGTGACGTGAAGAAGAGGAACCGTCAGATTTAAGACGAAGTTTGATGGGCTCATAGAGCGGGAGGAGGACCTAGCGCGATCAGTGAATATACATAGCGAGCTGTGACTCGTCTTCAGCAACATTCAAATAGGTGAGTACACACACACACATACATGATACAAGCCGAAGGTCTTAAACCATCTGGTGAAATACGTGTTTAGGAGTGTCCTCTGGATGTTTCATCTCTATATTGCTGCAGTCCTGCAAGGGTTGTTGTATACCTGCGGTGGATTGAAGCTTATGCGGGTGGGATCACAATCATGACTGCGAAAATTGTACATCGGCGAAAACATCCAAGAACATAAACACGTATTTCGGCCTGTTGTATACAAGAGCAGATCTGTGACTAAGGAATGCCTATGTTCAACACAAATTCACACAACCATTTAATCAACTACAGAAACACCAAGATTCTTGTCATGAAAGAACAACATCATCATAGAGAGATCACAGTCTCCACTTATCACCATATCCAACAACTTCAGCAGAACAACATTCTATAACATCATGAACCTATTGCCAGAAACTTCATCGCTATCACATAGAACTTAAAATGAAACGCGGAAGGTTTACCCATATGCTTGTCCATCTCTTTTCTTTACCTCCCTTCTGGTTTAAGCAATCACACTACTCTGAAGATTGTCACATGCAGCATTCTCCTGTGCAGCGTTCTCCACTGACTATCCTCTCATCTTTCATGTATCTTTTATCAGGTTAGTCTGTTTAGCCCAGCTCGATAAAGCCTGCGGGGCGAGACGTTGTCAACAAAGGATCACATTATCAACTTGTCGGTTCTCGGGAACCTTTTCATCTAACCCCACGGAGGTGGAAGAGAGTGGATTCAGTAGCAATTAGCTCTATTTGTCTTGCCACGAGCAAAGACACATAGGTGTAACACACACACACACACACACACACGTGCTGAACAGGATAATAAACACCAGCAGCACTTGGATTCGGAAGGCAAATCCTGTGTAACAAACCTCCTAGAGTTCTATGATAAAGTAACAGAGGTAAGGCAAGAGAAGGGTGGGTTGATTGCATTTCCTGGACTGCAGGAAGGCCTTCTACACAGTTCCTCATGAGATTAGTAAAAGTTGGAAGAACAAGCAGGTATAACAGAAAGGGCACTGGAATGGATCAGGAATACCTCACAGGAGGCAACAACGGGTCATGGTGCGTGATGAGAGTATCAAGTGGGCGCCTGTGACGAGCGGTGTACCACTGCAGGGGTCAGTCCTAGGACCAGTGTTATTCTTGGTATATGTAAATGACATGACGGACGGGATAGACTCAGAAGTGTCTCTGTTCGCAGATGATGTGAAATTAATGAGGAGAATCACATCGGAAGGGACCAAGCAGGACTTCAAACAGACGTGGACAAGCTTGACGTCTGGTCTAGCAACTTGCTTCTCAATTCAATCCCACCAAATGCAAAGTCATGAAGATCGGAGAAGGGCAAGAAGACCGCTGACGAGTACAGGCTGGCGGACAAAGGCTACAAACCTCGGCAAAGGAAAGACCAGCGGGTGAGTATAAGCATAGCACGTCTCCGGAGGCACACATCAACCAGATAACTGCGGCAGCATATGGGCGACTAGCAAACCTAAGATTAGCGTTCCCTTACCTTAACAAGTAATCGTTCAAGATACTGTACACCGTGTACGTCAGCCATACTAGAATATGCAGCACCAGTCTGGAACCACACCTGGTCAGCACGTAAAGAAACTAGATAAAGTGCAAGGTTTGCGACAAGGTTAGTGCACAACTCAGGAGTATGTCCTATGAAGAAAGGTTGAAATAGGACTAACAACACTGGAGGAAAGAAGGGTCAGAGGAGACATGATAACGACATACAAAATACAGCGAATTGACAAGGTAGACAGTGACAGGATGTTCCAGAGAGGGAACACAGAAACAAGGGACACAACTGGAAGCTGAAGACTCAGATGAGTCAAAAGGATGTTAGGAAGCATTTCTTCAGCCACAGAGTAGTCAGGAAGTGGAATAGTCTAGAGAAAGATATAGTGGAGGCAGGAACCATACATAGTTTTAAGACAAGGTATGATAAAGCTCATGGAGCAGGGAGAGCAGAGACCCAGTTGCGGACAGCGAAGAGGCGGGGCGAGGAGCTGAGTCTCGACCCCTGCAACCACAATTAGGTGAGTACTATTAGGCGAGTACACACAGTGTACTTGCGATAAAAAAAATCAATAACAAACTTTTAATGTAGATGAAGTAAGGGTGTGTTGTTGAAGAGTCGTTTATGTTATAGCGTCCTTTGCTTTTCCTTTATTTTGCCAAAATTCTGAAAATTGTAAACAGGAACCAGATCGCCATTGAGCTCAGTGATCATGACAGAGGGAGAATCGGTGAGTAACCCGGCTGGCCACTGAGCTCAGTGAACATGATAGCCACCAGGCTGGCCAGGGAGCTCTGCGATCATGACAGGGAGAGTCATAGAGCCGAGCACACAGTATACGCCATTGATTCAGAACACAATTGCAGATATTATAATTTCTACCATGACTGGATGTTTAATATTTTTTTATGTTAACTGAAAGTTGAAAATCCCGTGACAATATATATTTTTTTAATAATTCCTATACTTTTTTTTTCATCAATGTAAAGTAGATGTGTTTATTTGTAGTGATAGATTTAAATATCCGCTGAAAGAGTTGAGCATTATTTAAAGTATTTAAGATGAGCATCACTACAACAGAATGATTTATTCAGTGTGAAATTATTACTGTCTCTCCCCTTTTAGGAACATTAATGTTTTCTCCGAGGAAAACTGAAACAATTATCACTGCCGCCAGTGATGAACATTATTCTCTGCTGACAATGATGAAGGATATTGTGTGCCGCTAATTATGAAAATTAGTACCTGGCAATATATATAAACATTGTATGCCGCTGGTATAACCACTATTGTCCACCGCAAGGTATGACCACTGCTGTCTTCCGCTAGGTATGACCACTGCTGTCTTCCGCTAGGTATGACCACTGCTGTCTTCCGCTAGGTATGACCACTGCTGTCTTCCGCTAGGTATGACCACTGCTGTCTTCCGCTAGGTATGACCACTGCTGTCTTCCGCTAGGTATGACCACTGCTGTCTTCAGCTAGAGTATGACCACTGCTGTCTTCAGCTGGATGTGTGTCTTCCGCTAGGTATGACCACTGCTGTATTCCCTAGGTATGACCACTGCTGTAGTATTCAGCTAGGTATGACCACTGCTTCTTCCCTAAGTGACCACTGCTGTCTTCCCAGGTATGACCACTGCTGTCTTCTGCAGGTATGACCACTGCTGTATTCCGCTAGGTATGACCCTGCTGTCTTCCGCTAAGTATGACAACTGCTGTCTTCCGCTGGTATGACCACTGCTGTCTTCCGCTAGGTATGACCACTGCTGTATTCCGCTAGGTATGACCACTGCTGTATTCCGCTAGTATGACCACTGCTGTCTTCGCTAAGTATGACCACTGCTGTATTCCGCTAGGTATGACCACTGCTGTATTCCGCTAGGTATGACCACTGCTGTCTTCCGCTAGGTATGACCACTGCTGTCTTCCGCTAGGTATGACCACTGCTGTCTTCCGCTAGGTATGACCCCTGCTGTCTTCCGCTAAGTATGACCACTGCTGTCTTCCGCTAGGTATGAACACTGCTGTCTTCCTCTAGGTATGACCAATGCTGTCTTCCGCTAGGTATGACCACTGCTGTCTTCCGCTAGGTATGACCACTGCTGTCTTCCGCTAGGTATGACCACTGTTGGCTTCCGCTAGGTATGACCACTGCTGTCTTCCGCTAGGTATGACCACTGCTGTCTTCCTCTAGGTATTACCACTGCTGTCTTCCGCTAGGTATGACCACTGCTGTCTTCCGCTAGGTATGACCACTGCTGTCTTCCGCTAGGTATGACCACTGCTGTCTTCCGCTAGGTATGACCACTGCTGTCTTCCGCTAGGTATGACTACTGCTGTCTTCCGCTAGGTATGACAACTGCTGTCTTTCGCTAGGTATGACCACTGCTGTCTTCCGCTAGGTATGACCACTGCTGTATTCTGCTAGGTATGACCACTGCTGTCTTCCGCTAGGTATGACCACTGCTGTTATCCGCTAAGTATGACCACTGCTGTCTTCCTCTAGGTATGACCACTGCTGTCTTCCGCTAGGTATGACCACTGCTGTATTCCGCTAGGTATGACCACTGCTGTATTCCGCTAGGTATGACCACTGCTGTCTTCCGCTAGGTATGACCACTGCTGTCTTCCTCTAAGTATGACCACTGCTGTCTTCCGCTAGGTATGACCACTGCTGTCTTCCGCTAGGTATGACCACTGCTGTATTCCGCTAAGTATGACCACTGCTGTCCTCCGCTAATTATGACCACTGCTGTCTTCCGCTAAGTATGACCACTGCTGTCTTCCGCTAGGTATGACCACTGCTGTCTTCCGCTAGGTATGACCACTGCTGTCTTCCGCTAAGTATGACCACTGCTGTCTTCCGCTAGGTATGACCACTGCTGTCTTCCGCTAGGTATGACCACTGCTGTCTTCCTCTACGTATGACCACTGCGGTCTTCCGCTAGGTATGACCACTGCTGTCTTTCTCAAGGTATGACCACTGCTGTCTTCCGCTAGGTATGACCACTGCTGTCTTCCTCAAGGTATGACCACTGCTGTCTTCCGCTAGGTATGACCACTGCTGTCTTCCGCTAGTTATGACCACTGCTGTCTTCCGCTAGGTATGACCACTGCTGTCTTCCGCTAGGTATGACCACTGCTGTCTTCCGCTAGGTATGACCATTGCTGTCTTCCGCTAGGTATGACCACTGCTGTCTTCCGCTAGGTATGACCACTGCTGTCTTCCGCTAGGTATGACCACTGCTGTCTTCCGCTAGGTATGACCACTGCTGTCTTCCGCTATGTATGACCACTGCTGTCTTCCGCTAGGTATGACCGCTGCTGTCTTCCGCTAGGTATGACCGCTGCGGTCTTCCGCTAGGTATGACCTCTGCTGTCTTCCGCTAGGTATGACCTCTGCTGTCTTCCGCTAGGTATGACCTCTGCTGTCTTCCGCTAGGTATGACCGCTGTTGTCTTCCGCTAGGTATGACCGCTGCTGTCTTCCGCTAGGTATGACCGCTGCTGTCTTCCGCTAGGTATTACCGCTGCTGTCTTCCGCTAGGTATGACCGCTGCTGTCTTCCGCTAGGTATGACCTCTGCTGTCTTCCGCTAGGTATGACTACTGCTGTCTTCCGCTAGGTATGACCACTGCTGTCTTCCGCTAGGTATGACCACTGCTGTCTTCCGCTACGTATGACCACTGCTGTCTTCCGCTAGGTATGACCACTGCTGTCTTCCGCTAGGTATGACCACTGCTGTCTTCCGCTAGGTATGACCACTGCTGTCTTCCGCTAGGTATGACCGCTGCTGTCTTCCGCTAGGTATGACCTCTGCTGTCTTCCGCTAGGTATGACCACTGCTGTCTTCCGCTAGGTATGACCACTGCTGTCTTCCGCTACGTATGACCACTGCTGTCTTCTGCTACGTATGACCACTGCTGTCTTCCGCTAGGTATGACCACTGCTGTCTTCCGCTAGGTATGACCACTGCTGTCTTCCGCTAGGTATGACCGCTGCTGTCTTCCGCTAGGTATGACCGCTGCTGTCTTCCGCTAGGTATGACCGCAGGGTGGTTGAGTAGCAATGTATGTTAGAGGCAATATAAATTGTTGTGTTAGACAAGATATAAATTTAGAAGAGTCAGCCACTGAATCTGTGTGTTTACAGCTTCTTGAGGGCCGAGAAAAACTAATATTGGGTGTGATTTACAGGTCCCCCAAATCTTGATAGGGAGTGCAGTAAACTTCTATGGGATGAAATTCGTAAGGCATCTACATATGAAAATGTTGTGCTAATGGGAGATTTCAACTTAAGACAAATTGACTGGATCAATTTGACAGGAAATTTAGAGTCAAGTGACTTTCTTGATACTATTTAGGATTGCTTTTTAAAACAGTTGGTGACAGAACCAACTAGAGGAAATAACCTGCTAGACTTGGTTCTTGCCAGCAGGGAATCGCTAATTAATAATCTTGAGGTTAATGATGAGCTTGGGGAAAGTGATCACAAATCACTCAGTTTTAATATATCATGGAATTACCCTAATAATGGCAATCAAGTCTCTGTCTCTGACTTCTGCTTGGCTGATTTCACAGGACTGAAAAATTACCTGGGTGGGCTGAACTGGAATGACATGACAATTGTGCAGGTAGGTGGTGATTGTCAATATGACATGGTATGACCACTGCTGTCTTCCGCTAGGTATGACCACTGCTGTCTTCCGATAGGTATGACCACTGCTGTCTTCCGCTACGTATGACCACTGCTGTCTTCAGCTAGGTATGACCACTGCTGTTTTCCGCTAGGTATGACCACTGCTGTTTTCCGCTAGGTATGACCACTGCTGTCTTCCGCTACGTATGACCACTGCTGTCTTCAGCTAGGTATGACCACTGCTGTTTTTCGCTAGGTATGACCACTGCTGTCTTCCGCTAGGTATGACCACTGCTGTCTTCCGCTAGGTATGACCACTGCTGTCTTCCGCTAGGTATGACCACTGCTGTCTTCCGCTAGGCATGACCACTGCTGTCTGCCACTAGAGACGAACATTACGGTGTGAATCTAATAACGAATGTTACTATCAGTCGCTAATGGTGATCGTTAGTGTATGCTGTCAGCTATAAACATATATATCCGGAACATCTAATGAGCATTATTATCTGATGATTGCAGTTAGTGATAATTATTACTATTATTGTCAACAACAAGTGGTAAGTAAACCTTTGTACGATCAGTGAGGGATATTAATGATTGATGACAGTGGCGAACATTACTTTTTTGTCATACAACATTAAGTTCCCTACTTGAAGTTAATGTTCACAACTAACAGAAAGTTCCACACAAAAAACATTATCCTCACAAAATGTTGTGTTTCTCACTAAATATTTTCAATACAGGAAAGTATGTTTATCCCAGTTTTTCTCACCCAACCGAATATTTCCTTCTGAACAGTGTGTTCCACACAGGAAGTTGTTACACACACTACAGTGTGTTCCATATTCACTATTATATTCCCACTTATATTCACACTCAACATATTCCACCTAGAATATTATGAGCCACATAAAACATTGTGTTAACAAATAAATCAAATGTAATATATATATATATATATATATATATTTTCTGGAAAGGAAAATCCTGTCATATACTACTGGAGTTTTATGACAAGGTAACATAAGCAAGACACGAGAGAGGTGAGTGGGTAGATTGCATTTTCTAGGACTGCAAGAAGGCCTTCGACACAGTTTCTCACATGAGATTAGTGCAAAAGCTAGAAGACAAGGCATGCATGACAGGAAGAGGACTGTAGTGGATCAGGGAATACATGACAGGGAAGCAACAACGAGTCATAGTGCGTGACAAGGTGTCGGAGTGGGCGCCTGTGACGAGCGGGGTTTCAGAGGGGTCAGCTCTAGGACCAGTGCTGTTTTTGGTATATGTGAATGACATGACGGAAGGTATAAACTCATAAGTGTCCCTGTTTGCAGCTGATGTGAAGCTAATGAGGATCAGGCAGGACTACAAAGAGACCTGAACAGGCTGCAAGCCTGGTCCAGCAACTGGCTTCTTGAATTTAACCTCAACAAATGCAAAGCCATGAAGATCGGGGAAGAACAAAGAAGACTGCAGACAGAGTACAGGCTAGTTCCATAGCTAAGGGGAATGCCCTAATAAGAAACGTAAAGGGAAATCGGCCTGACAACACTGCAGGACAGGAGGGTTATGGGAGACATGATATCAACATACAAAATACTGCGAGGAATCGACAAGGTGGACAGAGACAGGATGTTCCAGAATTGGGACACAGAAACAAGGGGTAACAATTGGAAGTTGAAGAATCAGATGAGCGAAAGAGATATAATGAAGTATTTCTTTAGTCATAGAGTTGTTGGGAAGTGGAATAGTCTGGCAAGTGACATAGTGGATGTGGGGGCCATATATAGTTTTAAGACGAGGTATGATGAAGGTCATGGAGCATGGAGAGAAAGGACCCAGTAGTAATCTGTGAAGAGGCTGGTCAAGGAGCTATGACCCGACCCCTGGAACAAATAGGTGAGTACACAACAGTTTGTTCTGCACAGAACATTATTCTCCTTATGCAACAATATGGCCTCTCACACACACCAGCGGGAGTAACAGCATTATATAGCGCTCGTGAATCTTCAGTGGTTTTTGGTCCACCAAGGTAAGTAAGTAAGCAAGTTTATTCAGGTATACACAAATACATTTACATAGATTATCATACATAGCAGCATATGTGTAGAGAACCTAGGATAACCCAAAAAAGTCAGACAGAGTGACTTATTTCCATTGGGGTCCTTTCAAGGTCATTACAAGGATCACCGAAAGTTGGCAGTGTCAGTAAACAACCCGAGAAGTGATCTACGAGCTGCACCAAATCAGAAAAGGGAGGTGAAAGATACAATTTATATAATAGAATTTGAAAGTAGAATCAGTCCCGAGAGAGAGAGAGAGAGAGAGAGAGAGAGAGAGAGAGAGAGAGAGAGAGAGAGAGAGAGAGAGAGAGAGAGAGAGAGAGAGAGAGAGAAGCCAATATCAGCAAATTCAACCAGAAAAGTGTGACCCAAGAGATAAGAGATAAGGATAGATGAGTTAGTGAATAATAAAACAACTATAAAGTGAAAGGAAAGAAAAAAAAATCAAAGGGAAAAATATCTAGTATTCTCAGGACTCCGGTGTTTTTCCTGAAATGAGTGTGTTTAATAAGAGGTTAAATTGTTCACCTAAGACGTTCATTTGTTCACCTGATAGCATAGTGAAATCCTAGAGCGGTATATGAAGTACGGTTCATGTGAATATAATAAATACAGTGAAGAAGAAACGGAAGGCGAAGCAAGAGGCCAGGAGTGCCAGACCAGGAGTGCCACCACAATGAGAATCATCATCAGGCTGCAACTGAGTTGGGATCTCAGACGACACCTCTACCAGACGTAATGTACAAATCACCCTTTTGTGGTTGTATGTGAGCATGGAATCAGGTCCTGCATCACTGATACTGGGGTTCATAAACCTTACTCTGGATAGCTGAATATCATACATAGAGCACTTAACAATTAGTAAGGGAGAGAAGCTGGGAAGAGAAGTGGTGGTGGTACCACATGCTAGGGAGACACATTAGTGAGCGAGAGTGCAGGCGCTAAGGTGAGACAAACATACACTAACATAGCTGTTAAGGTGAAGTGTAAACATACAAAGTGACTCAAACACACACACGCATGCACACATACACACATGCACACACACACAGCTTGCTAACCGTTAGCCTAAATAAACAGGAAGCACCCTTGCACTCACAAACCCCTAATACACACACACACACACACACACACACACACACACACACACACACACACACACACACACACACACACACACATCTTTCCAATGAGATATCAGATCCTGAGGAAAGACAGAGGGAACAGAGGGGGAGAAGGAGGCACTGCTCATCAAAAGCTAATGGGATTTTGATGAGCTGGAGAGAGGAGACAGAGGAGAAACAATAGTTTACATAATAGGAACACTTCATTCTAGAGGTCCCAAGGTGGTAATTGCAGTGATGTATAATCCACCACAGAACAGCAGGAGGTTATGGCAAGAGTATGATGAGAGTAATAGAGCAATGGCTGACACACTAGCTGAAGTGGACAGAAGGGGTCATGCAAGAAGGGCAAAGCTGCAGATTATGGGTGACTTCAATCACAAGGAAATCGACTGGGAGAACCTGGGGCCACATGGTGGACCATAAATGTGGAGGGCTAAGATGATGGAGGTGGTACTGGAAAACCTCATGCACCAACACATGAGGGACACTTCCAGAAAGGAGAGGATGAACCAGCAAGAGTGGACTTAGTATTCACCTTGAGTAGCGCAGATATTGAGGACATCACTTATGAAAGACCCCTCAAGGCTAGTGACCACATGGTTCATTGCTTCGAATACATAGTAGATTTACAAGAGGATAAGGAAGCAGGAAGAGCAGGATGAATGAAGCCAAACTACAAGTGATGGGACTACACAGGCATGAAGAATTTCCTGCATGGACTTCAGTGGGACAGAGAACTGGCAGGAAGTCAGTAAACGAGATGATGGAATATGTGACAACAATATGCAAGGAAGCTGAGGAGAGGTTTGTACTCAAGGATAACATAAATAACGAGAAAGCCAGGATGAGCCCATGGTTCACCCAAATGTGTGGAGATGGCAAAACTAAGTGTGCTAGAGAATGGAAGAAGTACAGAAGGCAAAGGACCCAGGAGAATAAGGAGAGCAGTCGTATTGCCAGAAATGAATATGCACAGACAAGACGAAGGAGGCTAAACGACAATACGGAAATGACATAGCAGTGAAAGCAAAATCTGCCCCAAAGCTGTTGTACAGCCACATCAGGAGGAAAACAACAGTCAAGGACCAGGTAATCATGTTGGGGAAGGAAGAAGAGGAGATCGCAAGAAACGACCGAGAAATATGTGAAGAGCTCAACATGAAATTCAAAGAAGTGTTCACAAGGACTCCAGAAAGACGTGGAGGTGTAGTACACCATCTAGTGTTGGACACAATACATACAACCAAGGAAGAAGTGAAGAGGCTACTAAGTGAGTCAGATACCTCAAAGACGATGGGGCCGGAAAACATCTCTCCATGGGTACTGAGAGACGGAGACGAGGTGCTATATGTACCGCTAACAACAATCTTCGACACATCTATCGAAACAGGGCGACTACCTGACGTATCGAAGAAGTCGAATGTAGTTCCAATATTTAAAAAAAGGATAGACACGAAGCAATAAACTACAAACCAATGTCACTGACTTGTATAATATGAAAAGTCATGGAGAAGGTTATCAGGAGAAGTGCGGTGGTGCACATAGGAAGGAATGAGCTTATCAGCGACAGCCAGCACGGTTTCAGGATGGAAAAATCCTGTGTTACAAACCTACTTTAGTTATATGACTGGGTGATAGCAGTAAGACAAAAGAGGGGAGGGAACATTGCATTTACTTGGACTGTAAGAAAACGTTTGACACAGTTCCATACAAGAGATTAGTGCAAAAGCTGGATTACCAGGCAGAGATAACAGGGAAGGCACTGCACTGGATTAGGGAATACTTGTCAGGAAGACAACAACGAGTCATGATATGTGGCGAGGTGTCAGAGTGGGCGCCTGTGACGAGTGGGGTTCCACAGGGTTCAGTCCTAGGACGGATGCTGTTTCTGATATTTGTGAACGACATGGCGAAAAAAATTAGACTGAGAAGTGTCCCTGTTTGCAGATGATGCGAAGTTGAGATGAATTCAGTCGGGCGAGGACCAGGCAGAACTATAAAGGTTTCTTGACAGGTTGCAAGCCTCATCTAGGAACTGGCTCCTGGAGCTCAACCCCACCAAGTGCAAAGTCATGAAGATTGGGGAAGGGCAAAGAAGACCACAGACGGAGTACAGTCAAGGGGCCAGAGCCTACAAACTTCACTCAAGGAAAAGGATCTTGGGGTGAGTATAACACCGGGCACATATCCTGATGCGCACATCAACGAAATAACTGCTGCAGCATACGGGCGCCTGGAAAACCTAAGAACAGCATTCCGACATCTTAATAAGGAGTCATTCAGGACAATGTACACTGTGTACGTTAGGCCCATACTGGAGTATGCAGCGCCAGTTTGGAACACTCACCTAGCCAAGCATATAAGGAAACTAGAGAAAGTGCAAAGGATTGTAACATCGCCTAGTCCCAGAAATCGACCTGACGACACTGGAAGACAGGAGAGAAAGAGGGATATGATAACATGTAAAATACTGAGAGGAATCGACAAGGTGGACAGAGACAGGATGTTCCAGAGATGGGACACACCAACAAGGGGTCACAGTTGGAAGTTGAAGACTCGGATGAATCACAGGGATGTTAGGAAGTATTTCTTCAGTCACAGAGGTGTCAGGAAGTGGAATAGCCTGGGAAGTGATGTAGTGGAGGCAGGATCCATACATAGCTTTAAGGAGAGGTATAATAAAGCTCAAAGAGAAGGTAGTGACCGAGTAGCGGCCAGTGAAGAGGCGGGGCCAGGAGCTGTGACTCGACCCCTGCAACCACTAGGTGAGTACACACACACAAACATACACAAGAAGACAGAATACAGCCTAGGCTGTATTCTAGGATAAGGATCTTGGGGTGAGTATAATACCGAACATATATCTTGAGGCGCACATAAACCAAATAACTGCTGCAGCATATGGACGACTAGCAAGCCTAAGAATAGCTTACTGACATCTAAGTAAGGAGTCATTCTGGACTCTGTACACTGTGTACGTCAGGTGTATATCTGTGTATGCAGCACCAATTTTTAACCCACACGTTGGAAAGTACGTCAGGAAATTATAGAAAGTGCAAAGGTTTGCAACGAAACTAGTCCCGGAGCTAAGGGCCATGTCCTACCAGCAGAGATTCAGGGAAATTGACTGACGACACTGGAGGACAGGAGGGACAGGGAGGACTTGATAAGAACATATAAAAATCTGAGAGGAATCGATAAGGTGGACAGAGGTAAGATGTTCCAGAGATGGGACACAGCGACAAGAAGCTACAATTGGAAGCGTAGATTTGAAGTATGCTAGTGCATGACCTCTTATTCCATAGTGGTCAAGCTTGTGGAGTAGGATGTGGTTTACTGTGTCAAAGCTTCCTTAGGTCAATAAAAAGTCCTAATGAATATTCCTTATTTCGAGTGCTGTGTAAAGCAGGTCTATCATTTTTACTATTGCATTGTTAGTGCTTTTATTTTTTCCTGGCTAAATTGGCAGAGGTTGAGTATGCTTGTGTAGTTATAAAACGAGTATAATCTCTTGTGCACAAGTTTCGAAGATTTTGGATAGCAACGGTAGATTTACAGGCCTATAGTTGTTTACGTCTGTAGGTCACCACCTTTGTGTATTGGTGTAACCTCATATTTTGAGTAGTGTTGGGAAAGTGCTAGTTTCTAATGATTTATTAAACAATAAGGAAGAAGTTCCGCTGGGAATCTTCATAGACCTACGCAAAGCTTTTGATACAGTCGACCATGATTTCCATTGCTCACAAAATTAGCACACTATGGTATAAGGGGGCACCCACCAACTACCTAAAGTCATACCTAGCAACAGAAGCCAGCACGTGTACACAAATGGAGAGAACTTTTCCCACACAACAAATTACAGTCGGAGTCCCTGAAGGAAGTGTCCTGGGGCCAACTCCTATTCCTCATTTGATAAATGACCTACCGAATGCATCACAACTACTCAAACCCATATTATTTGCAGATGTCACAAACATATGTCTTCTCACCCAAATCCAGTCATACTGGCCCACACTGTTAATCCCGAATTACAAAAATATCAACATGGATGAAAAAGAATGTTACCACAATACGGGATAAGCCCTACTTCATTCATTTTTGGAAAACAAACCCCACAAATGTTCCACTTAAAAACGCCCCGGTTCACCCATCACAAGACTCACGGGGGGAAAATTTCCCTAAGAATCCATTTAAGTAGTCAAAATTTTCCCAAACACACATACAAAAATTTAAGAAAATCTCAAAGACAGAGGTATTTATAAAAGATATCTTTTAGGGCCCCAAAAACCCCAGCCTCATTGCACTATATCTTTCACTTATCTATCCTTATCTCACCTATGGAATCTGTAGGGGGCTAAAAAATTAAATCACCTTAGCCCACTCAAAACCCCAGAAAAAGGCTGCAGTCAGGATGATAAAAAATTTCCCAATTCTAGACAGAAAACTCCACCTATAAAAAAAATTTTAAAAACTACTCACCGAAAAAAAACACATACCTATTCATGTGCCTACTACATACAAAAACCTACATGCAATATCAACCCTCTCCCTTAAAAATTTTTCCCCCAACTTTTTCCCCAAAGGCCCCAAGCCCACACACAAGACACAGATCACTATTTGACATCCCCCGGAGTCCAATAAACCCAATAAAAAACTATGCACAAAAAGGGGGCCCCAGAATCTGGAATTATTACCAGTAAATATTAAGTTAATTTTGTCTAAAAATTTTCAAGACTCTTAAAAAAAATCACCTACTCACCCTATACTAAATACTCTACTGTAAAAATTTTTAAAAACCCCCCAAGTTATTTTACTTAAGATAATCTCAGTTTTATATTGATCCCCCCTTTTAAATTTGTTGCAATTTCATATCATCATATTGTCATTGTAACGTTAGTATCACTATTGTTAAGTTGAAAAAAAATATATAACTAGAAGAAATCAATAAATTTCTAGTATTGTTATATAATAATATAGCATCAACATATTGTAATTTAAAAAAAAAAATATACAACTAGAATAAACTCAACAATTTTTAGCATTATGAAAAATTTTTAAAATTTTTTAAAAAAACCCCTTTAATGCCATGGCATGCCAGTCTCCCCTTGATTACAGTTTTATAATTGTAACTCCCAAAACCTATGATACTTGTAACTTGCAAGAAAAAAAAAATTTTTATTATATTATATTAGAACCTTGGCTTCATATCAAGAAGTATAAAAAAAAAAGTCCTCAGGTTGTTTTTCAACTTTATATATTTTTGGGGTTGGGGCCCCATTTAGATTAGCTGCACAGTGAGTGAGTTATTTTAAACCCAGTATGACTCCGGTTTTTTGCAGCTACTAACCAGACTGAAAAACGAAAACCTAAAAGATTTTCTTATGAGAGGCCAAGAACTTTGAAGACGCATGCCTTTCGACATCACCACGACGCCAAAACTTTAAAAAATAAATGAAATGCCCACACCCGCTCCAGGCCCAGACTCGGGAAATCTGTGTTCATCAAGAACTCAAGAAGCCCCTATCACGTGCTTTTTAAAATCCATGGAGAGGGGGCAGGACACTGGGGTCGTCCCGCGCTACTAAAAAAAACAGACATAGCCCCACTCCCCAAAGGGGGAGAAAGCAAAGCAAAAAACTACAGACAACGCTAACGTCCCCTATCATAAAAAAAATTTTTAAAGGGCAAAAAAGACGCCCCCCATCGATACCCCTCAAGGGCCCAAACCCCGGGGGGCATGGGGTTTTTTGCAGGCCGCCCCGTCGTCCCAACTACTGACCACTACGACAAGGTCCTGGGTGTTCTAGAAGATAAACAGAAAGATGTTATATACACAGATTTTGCAAAAACCCTTTTACAAGTGTGACCATGGTGTAATAGCAACAAAAGAGTATAAAGGAATAACAGGAAAAGTTGGTAGATGGATCATAATTTCCCAACATGTAGAAACAAAGAGTAGTAGTCAACAGAGTAAAGTCTGAGGCAGCTACTGGAAAAGCTCTGTTCTCAAGGCACAGTACTTTCCCCATCCTATTCCTCATCCTCATATCAGACATTGAAGGGGGAAAAAACCCAGTGCTGTGTCTTCCTTTTCAGATGACACCCGAATCTGAACAGTGTCCACCGTTGAAACACTGCAAGACTCCAAGCAGACATAAACCAAATCTTTAAATGGGGACAGAAAAAATATGAAGTTCAAAAGATGAGAAATTTCAATTACTCAGATACAGAAAATTTAAGAAATTAAAAAACTCATCGGAGTACAAAAACCCAAATTTCCCAAAAAACAAAGAGCGAAAAAATAATGTCAAAGACCTGGGGGGATCATGTCAGAGGCCTCACCTTCAAGAAGAAACAAATAGCAATTGCATCTGCTAGAAAATGACAGGATGGATAATGAGAACCTTCAAAAACCCGGGATGCCAAGCCCATGTTGACACCCTTTTCAGATAGCTTGTTCTATCTAGGCTGGGGAAAATTTTGGGCACTAACCGACCTTTCGGGGGGAAATTTTGACCTTGGAAAAAGTGGGAGAGAACCTTCACCGCACAAAGTGCGATAAAAACCCCCTCAACTACTGGGAACGCTTGAAGTTCCTAAACCTGTACCCCCAGAACGCAGGCGGGGGGGATACAAATTTTATACACATGGAAAATTTGGGGGAGTACCAAACTTGCACACAAAAATCACTCCCCATGAAAACAAAGACTTGGCAGGCGATGAACATCCCCCCCCCAAAAAGGGGGAGGGGTGCCACAGCACGTTGATGGACAAACAATAAGTGTCAGGGGCCCAAGATTGTTCAACTGCCTCCCAGCATACATCAGGGGGGGGACCAACAAAACCCCCCGGGGTCTTCCCCCCACCGGGCAGGCACCCCAAAATCGGTACCGACCAGCCAGGCTGTGGGTTTTCCCCTGGGGCGGCCAGCAGTAACAGCCTGGGGTTGGGGTCAGGCCCTGGGGCCCGGGGGCCTGGTCACAGACCAGGCCACGGGGCGTTGACCCCCCAATTTCTCCCAAAACTCCAGGGAGTTCGGTCACCGTATTACAGAATGGATATAAA
>WNWK01029358.1:17500-24487 GCA_009830355.1 Cherax destructor | reverse complement strand
TTTTAATTGTAATGAAAACCCTATGCGAAATGAAATCAAATTGTATTGTTTTTTTTGAAAAATAACAATCTTCCATGTCTTTTGCATAGTGAAAAATTTCTTTTAAAAAACAAATTTAATTGCATTTTTTCACAATCAATTTAGATCTGTGAGTTTTACTTAGAATTTAGTAAGATTCATTGTGACAGTGTCGGGTTTTTTCTTAACATTCTAATACCAAGCGTGTTAATCTCGAATCCTACACTGATATAGAAATACCAAGCCCCCATATTAAAAACCTTGTTTTTTTTGGACACCCAAAGAATATTTCTGAGAGTTTTTTTTGCATTAACCCCAAAGGTCGGAGGAACGCTCTAGCTAATATCAATATGGGAGCAGCATAATAAAAGGGCCCTAATATGGGCTATGCATCATTCTCCGATTCTCACATTAGCCCCATAGTTGGGGTTGTACCAGCAACAGCTTTAAAGCATTTAGTCTATTTTTGCTTTTTTATTTAGTTGTGGTATAGGGGTTTTGAAAGGGACATCTACACCAAGATATCTGTTTTTTAAAATTAGCAATTTTTTCACCCTGCAAATAGAGGGGTGGGGGCTGTTGTTTGTTTTAAATATCTTTTTTTTAAAGGGAAGATATTACGAGGCTATGATTAAAAATTGTTGAACTTCATTAAAAAGGGGTACCATTTTTTATCCCCCTGTTGTATGGATCAGATGTCATCCTAGGGGTGTATATGTTTGGGTGAGGCATGTAGAGCATTTAGAGAGCATTAATCAAAAATTTTAAATAGCAGGGGACTGGTCCCCCTGGGGTTTACCTAGGGAATTTTTTAATCGCTTCTAAACCGGGAAAAATACTCTGTTTGACAGGTATCCTATTACCCAGTAGAGTAGGTTACCTATTCACTTTGGCTAGTTCATGAGTATAACATTCTGTTCCGATATAAAATGCGATTTTAGATCAAAAAATGTGGAAAAACTAGTAGAGGTGTGGCAGGGGGGGAAAAAAGTTCTGCACACTTTTATCTTTCATAAACCCCAAAGAGGAGGAGGAAAGTTGGTGTTATTCTGTGGACAGTCTTAAGTATCATTTTTTCAAAATTACATTATGTTTTGCCACAGTGCAAATTAAGAGCAAAAACATATTTGAGTGTTTATCTTCAAAACCCTCCAGGAGTTCCAAGGTAAGTTTTGAAGCCAAGAATCAAGGGCTTCTTTCCTACAAATGGCTTGAAATTGAACCGAGATTGTTGATGCACTTTTGACATCATCAACACACTCAGGAGCATCATCTTGACTACATATATTTATTAAACTTGTCAGCATCTGTTCAAGATGCTCAATTTTTTTCTGCAAGTTTGTTATAATTTGAGGAAGGTCAGGCGAATCCAATGCCTCTCCAGAGGAAGGCACTTCTGAGTTAGTTCCCTCTTCAACACCCATCACCCCAACAGGCACCTTGGTCAAATTAGCGTTCTCTGATGGTGCCTGTGGCATGACTGCCTCATCATTCATTGTAGGTAGGTCCTGTGCATCTGACTCATCTCCAGCTTCCAGGGGAGCCACATGTATGGTGTCCGTCTGACTGTTGTAGATGTGTGTACTGGGAAGAGTGACATGCTCATCCCGAAATTCAGGTGTAAGCACAGTTATGGGCAGTGGCAGATCAGTAGTTCCACATGTGCTAGCAGGGTTGGCTAGCCTCTTCACAACTGGTGTGTGTGATGGCACTCTGGTATCACCAGAATCTTTGGCAGGGAGGTTGGGCTCATCGACACTTTGCAGAGGTTCAGTCTCAGATCTGGTTGTGGTAGACTGGATGGCCTCGTCCTCAATTGCCACTAAAGGACTGTTGTCAGGTTTATGTCGAAGGTTGTTTGGGTTCCGACTGCAGTCCTTATGGGAAACTGTAACCTCAACTTCTTTACAGTTAATACATTTAATTTTTTGGCTGTCAAGGCCTACTGTGCATTCTCTAGTGGAATGTTTCCCAGCACACTTACCACACCAAGAATGTAGTATTCCACAGGCTACTGCCACATGGCCATAGTGTTGGCATTTGTAACACCTACGTTGAGGGGGTAGGTACACGTAGATGGGTAGGAAACGTAGGCCAGGCACCCAGATATTTCGGGGGAGGGGCACAGGGCCTGTCCAACTGGCAATAATTTGGGATCTTCCTTTAAGCCTTTTAGACTTAATGATATGCTCACTTAGAGTCAGATGGGAAGGGTCCATGTCGAGAGGGTATCCAAAGATTATGATACTGACCCATTTTTTAAAGTGATGAGTGTCTGATGGAGGGCGGAGCAGCTTAATACCCCCATAAAGTGTATTAAGTAGATCATTGATCAGGTCTTCATTCTGTTCCACACAGTTGTGTGAGTTATTTCTAAAATGGATCCTTACCTTCGGATGTTCCTTTACTGCTTCCATACATACATACCTCTCCTGCAGCAGGGTGTTGTCAGGGAAGTTCAGCTTAACACAGTCTTCCTTAGAAGAAAGACTTCTTGCACCCTGTGTGCACCATGGACGTCTAGGTTCACATTGCCTACGAGTCAAGTGAGCCTGACTACGTCGGCGCTCTAGCCCTTTCTCACTTTTCCTTCTTTGTTTACTTTTAAAGGTCTGGAAGCTATCATCAATTCCATCACCTGCAGAAATATATTCCTCTATGACAGTTGCCATGTTTGCAGGTGATGATATCTCGTGTAAGACTCACAATGCAAGAATTCCTCGCTTATCTTTCCCTTATGGCTTATGCAAGAGCAAATATTTACTATAATGTCAGAAGTCTAAAAAGGATCATATGACACAAGGGTTTAAGTTCAATGAACACTTCAATTATACCTAACTCAGTTTACTACTCCCTTACACACCCCACCGGTAGCTAACCACAAAAAACTACTTTATCTTGCACATATCCAAAGCGAAATACACTTATTGATATCTGTAACGCCCCTTAATTTGGTTACAGGTACTTCTGGCAGTTTGGGAGACACAGATGATGATCAAACTAAATGCAAATTATGTGATCAGACATATGGTCACTGTCTTGAACACTATGTGCTGAATTGTCCAACATGAGGCCTGGTCACGGACCGGGCCGCGGGGGCGTTGACCCCTGGAATTCTCTCCAGGTCTCTCTCCAGGTATTGAGGAATACAGAGATAGACAGTATAATAATCTATGTGACATGTCAAGATATCTTATTAATGAAAATAAGATACCAGATATACTAAGCAAATTCCCTAAATTTGCTTGTAACTGATAAGTGAACTGTAGATATAAATCCATATGTACAATTAGTACCTAGTTCCTAGGCCTTTTGTGTATCCATATGTTCTTGCGCTACCGTCCACACGATGGATATGGGGTGCACAATAAACTAGCCACTTCGGTGGCAAAATCTAAAAATCCCTTAATTTACACATGACTGTAAACATAAAATTCTGAATACAGCTATTGCTTCATAATTCCCAAGCTAGTCGTAAGTTTGCCTAAGACACTTCAATATAGAAACTGTATCATTCCTAAAACGAGACCAATTCCATTAATAGATAAACTAATTATTTAGTTCTTAAATATTTTGAACCACCTCAATTTTTCACATCTAGTTAATCACTACAATTATCTAACCTTAATATCCTATGTCAATATAGAGTAAGAACCAGTATTAGACTGCCCAAAATGCCCAGGCCTACTTAGGCATACCAGTTGCCTTTTTGTAATAAGCATTTTATAGAGTAAGACGTCTAACATAAATCATATGACACAAGGGTTAAAGTTCAATGAACACTTGAATTATACTTAACTCAGGTTACTAATACTTAATACGATACACACCTCATTATAAAAATACATTCAGAGACTTCTTGTATGGGTGTTAATAATATGGTACATATAATGGATTGTACAGACAAGGTCTTACACCTAATCACAAATTACAAAGTAGAAAATAAAGAGAGAGAGAGAACGGTAGGTAATATTGATCATACAATTAGAATTCTGACATATATCACATTAAACAAAAGGTTCAAATTCAATGATAACTTCCACTTGAGTCAACACAGGCTACTGCCACCTAATATGATACCTCACGGAAATAATAATATTGCAGACATCACAATGATGGTGAAGACAACCTCCCACACCCAACCACAAATTTTAAAAAGAACTACTGAATCCTAACTAGCTATGTTGCAATGACAATGAGATAAATCACTGTGCTTGACTTCCTTTGGGCCATCCTAGGTAACTCACACGTTACTATGTATGCATACATGTATGTATGGGTGTTTGTTAAGCTGTACGTAGATGAACCGGTACCCAAACAAACTCACACACATGTCACCATGTATGACAAGTGTGATTAAGTACACCAAGTGCTCACACCACACACGTTACTACGTATGACAACTGTTATCACGTACATCAAGTGCTCACACTATCACTCAGAATACACTTCTGCTGATACTAACTTAACCTATATATAAATCACACACGATAGCATCCTTAGGTCTCTTCTATATCTGAGAAACACAGACGAGATGAGTAGCATTCTTGTCCATGAATCTTATGAGTAGGGAGTCAGCTGATGTTGTTTACACCAGCCAGGTGGCCTATGTGAGAGCCAGATCACACCATGCCCAGCCCTTCTAGGGCAGGGTAGGTGCCAAATCTAGAGCTTGCTACCATCTGCAGCTCGCAAGACTGCCCTTCTCGTCAGCCTCCCTGGGGCGGAGAAGATGGCAGACCAGAGAGGCCTAGTTTCTCCCTACGAGCCCCGTGAGGGCGGGGAATGTGGGTAGGCCTTGGGACAGTTGGTCCCGACTGGGAGCCGGAGCCGGGTCGCCATCTGGAATAGACCCGGGCCGGGAGAATTTCCGGCAAATCAACACCTGTCAGCGCCATCTGTCGCCGACACTACAACTAGGCCTTTTAAAGCTCGGCGCCAGAAATTTAAAACTTGTCTTCAGTTCTGTCGCACCTGGAGGCATCAACCGGCTTTACACACAATTTCCAAATGTATTAAATTGTGGCAGGGAGGCGGCGAGAGAAAGCAGAACACTGCATTTTATTTTCTGAGGAAAGGGCAGGAGGAAGAAGGAGGGGTTGTGGGTGTTGGTGGCACTTGGTGGGGCGGGCAGCGGTGGGTGGATTGCTAGGTGTTGCCTGTAGAATGAGCTAGCCTGGTGTTGCCTGAAGAATGAGCTACCCTTGTGTTGCCTGTAGAATAAGCTAGCCTGGTGTTGCCTGTAGAATGAGCTAGCCTAGTGTTGACTGTAGAATGAACTAACCTGGTGTTGACTGTAGAATGAGCTAGCCTAGTGTTGACTGTAGAATGAACTAACCTGGTGTTGACTGTAGAATGAGCTAGCCTGGTGTTGACTGTAGAATGAGCTAGCCTGGTGTAGACTGTAGAATCAGCTAGCCTGGTGTTGACTGTTGAATGAGCTAGCCAGGTGTTGCCTGTATAATGAGCTAGCCTGGTGTTGCCTGTAGAATGAGCTAGCCTGGTTTGCCTGTAGAATGAGCTAGCCTGGTGTTGCCTGTAGAATGAGCAAGCCTGGTGTTGCCTGTAGAATGAGCAAGCCTGGTGTTGCCTGTAGAATGAGCAAGCCTGGTGTTGACTGTAGAATGAGCAAGCCTGGTGTTGCCTGTAGAATGAGCAAGCCTGGTGTTGCCTGTAGAATGAGCAAGCCTGGTGTTGACTGTAGAATGAGCAAGCCTGGTGTTGCCTGTAGAATGAGCAAGCCTGGTGTTGCCTGTAGAATGAGCAAGCCTGGTGTTGACTGTAGAATGAGTAAGCCTGGTGTTGCCTGTAGAATGAGCAAGCCTGGTGTTGACTGTAGAATGAGCAAGCCTGGTGTTGACTGTAGAATGAGCAAGCCTGGTGTTGACTGTAGAATGAGCAAGCCTGGTGTTGCCTGTAGAATGAGCAAGCCTGGTGTTGACTGTAGAATGAGCAAGCCTGGTGTTGAGTGTAGAATGAGCAAGCCTGGTGTTGCCTGTAGAATGAGCAAGCCTGGTGTTGCCTGTAGAATGAGCAAGCCTGGTGTTGACTGTAGAATGAGCAAGCCTGGTGTTGACTGTAGAATGAACAAGCCTGGTGTTGCCTGTAGAATGAGCAAGCCTGGTGTTGACTGTAGAATGAGCAAGCCTGGTGTTGACTGTAGAATGAGAAAGCCTGGTGTGTCCTGTAGAATGAGCAAGCCTGGTGTTGCCTGTAGAATGAGCTAGCCTGGTGTTGCCTGTAGAATGAGCAAGCCTGGTGTTGCCTGTAGAATGAGCAAGCCTGGTGTTGACTGTAGAATGAGCAAGCCTGGTGTTGCCTGTAGAATGAGCAAGCATGGTGTTGCCTGTAGAATGAGCAAGCCTGGTGTTGACTGTAGAATGAGCAAGCCTGGTGTTGCCTGTAGAATGAGCAAGCCTGGTGTTGCCTGTAGAATGAGCAAGCCTGGTGTTGACTGTAGAATGAGTAAGCCTGGTGTTGCCTGTAGAATGAGCAAGTCTGGTGTTGACTGTAGAATGAGCAAGCCTGGTGTTGACTGTAGAATGAGCAAGCCTGGTGTTGACTGTAGAATGAGCAAGCCTGGTGTTGCCTGTAGAATGAGCAAGCCTGGTGTTGACTGTAGAATGAGCAAGCCTGGTGTTGAGTGTAGAATGAGCAAGCCTGGTGTTGCCTGTAGAATGAGCAAGCCTGGTGTTGCCTGTAGAATGAGCAAGCCTGGTGTTGCCTGTAGAATGAGCAAGCCTGGTGTTGACTGTAGAATGAACAAGCCTGGTGTTGCCTGTAGAATGAGCAAGCCTGGTGTTGACTGTAGAATGAGAAAGCCTGGTGTGTCCTGTAGAATGAGCAAGCCTGGTGTTTACTGTAGAATGAGCAAGCCTGGTGTTGACTGTAGAATGAGCAAGCCTGGTGTTGCCTGTAGAATGAGCAAGCCTGGTGTTGACTGTAGAATGAGCTAGCCTGGTGTTGCCT
>WNWK01029358.1:0-7500 GCA_009830355.1 Cherax destructor | reverse complement strand
TCCCTGTTAGTCGAGACACAGCCACTCCCACCAATGAGAAGTTTCATCTGATACTGCCACGAACCAATCACCGACCACCTCTACTATGCATACATCGACATGCACCTTACACACGACTCCACAACTACAAGGACCTGTAACTCGTTCTGCCTCGGCCCAAGCATATAACCCATCCACTACTGATCCTGACACATCTACTGAACTGCTCCAAACTAGAATGTGAGGTGCACTTACCCTGCATATTTTGTCACCAACAACCAATACTCCAACACAATGTTTGCCAAGGAACTTCACCTGGGTCTTCAGGATGGAACTGTCAAGTATACTTTGACCCTGGCTACAACCACACCATCTCAAACATACTAAGAACCAAACTCCCTTTGCAATTGACTTCATCACTAGAAAGAAATTCAAGTATCTTGTGAATGGCTCTCCTACTGATCAGACACCAGCCTCACTCATTTCCCGCCTCCAGGCTCCAGTGCAATCAACACATCACTGTGCAGTGTGTGACTGCCTTCTCGACCTTTCTTGCCTTGCTGAAGCCTCATCACCCCCTTCATGGGAGACATACACCACCGTCCCTCATCCCTCTCCATCAACGACTGCACTACTTCACTACCACTTGCTCCACAGTGGTTTGGCCACTGATCTTTCCTATCCTCCTCTAATCTACCATCCCATCCTTTTAGTATTTCCATCCTTCCCCTTCCTTCTTCCTTCCCCATCTCACTGATGTTTCGTCATCAAGTGAAGTGAGAAGTCTGGCTCAGTCAATGACCTTGAGAGAGAACTGCATCACCTGCTTGAGACTTTCACCCATATTGACTACTATGTGAATAAGTGTTCCTGCTTTCACATCTAGTTAACTCTTCCTTTTTACTCTTCAAACCGTTGAGGTGGAGTAAAAAGCATTAGAGACCAGGCTTGCTCATTCTACAGGCAACACCAGGCTTGCTCATTCTACAGGCAACACCAGGCTAGCTTCATTCTTACAGGCAACACCATGCTTGCTCATTCTACAGGCAACACCAGGCTTGCTCATTCTACAGTCAACACCAGGCTTGCTCTTATTCTACAGGCAACACCAGGCTTGCTCATTCTACAGGCAACACCAGGCTTGCTGGCCAAAAAGGCTATCATTTCAGGAACAAGGAGCCACAAAAGGCAACCCCAGTAGCTCATTCACAGGAAAACCGGTAGCTCATTCTCCAAACCATTGTCATTCTACGGGAAACACCAGGCGTCATTTACAGGAAAACCCCCGGTACTCTTTCCCCAAAGGAACCCCAGGCTACTCATTCAAGGAAACCGGGAACCACCCCCACGGGCCCCCGGCAGCCTTTCTAAGAACCCAGCTCATTTGGCCCCGGGCAGCTCATTCTCAAACACCAAAAAGGCTAGCTCATTTAAAGGAACACCAGGCTCATTCAAGGAAACCCCCAGGTACTCATTCTGGGCATTCCAGGGCCATTTAGCCCCCAGGCTAGCTCATTCACAGGCAAAACCAGGCAGCTCATTCAAGGAAACCCCACTGGCCACTCAGGAAACCCCAGGCAAGTCATTCTGGCAACACAGGCAGCTCACTAACAACCCCAGAAAAGCTCATTTCCCAGGACCAGGCGCTCACTAAGCCCCCAAAGGAAAACCACCCACCACATTTCACAGGCAACACCAGGACTCATTCTAAGGCAACCCCAATTTTCCATTTTAAAACAAAAGCTACTACAGGAAAACCCACTAGCTATTTTCGGGCCCAGCTGCTCATTCTACGGGCAACACAGGCAGCTCTTTCTCGGAAAAAGGTACTCATTTCGGCCCGGCAGCTTTTAAAAAACCCCAGGCTCTCATTCTACCAGGCCATTTCCAGGCAACACCATGCTTTTTACGGAACACCAGGCAGCTCACAAGGGCAACACCGGGCCCAAAAAAACCCCCAGGCAGCTCTTTACGGCAACAAAGGCAGCTCATTTACGGGCAAAGGTAGCTCATTTACACAACACCACAGCTCATTCTACAGGCACAATATTTTACAGGCAACCATACCCCACAGGCAAACGGGGGTCATTCACACCCGGCCCCAACACCAAAAAGGAAAGCTCTTTTAAAAAAAAGGGCTGCTCATTCCACCCAAAACTGCTCATTTACAGGGGGTAGCTCATTTAAAGCCCCAGGCGTCTTTAAAAAAGCTTATTCACGGGAAAACCCCAGGTGGTTTTTAAAAGGAAAGGTACTACAAAAGGCCCAGGCAGTCATTCACAGGAACACCGGTGGCCTTTTGAAACTGTAAAGGAAAAGGCGCTCATTCTACCAACAAGCTGCTCATTTACGGAAAACCCCAGGCAGCTATCTCCCCCCAGGCACCACAAAGGCCACAGGCTAGCCATTCAACCCGGGTTCATTTCAAAACACCACCAGCTCTTTCTCAGGAAAGGCTGTCATTCTGGCAGTCATTTAAAAACCCGGGCTATTTCTACGGAAACCCCAGGCAGCTCTTTTCACAGGCCCCAAAGGGCTCACGGGAAAAAGGGGGGGCTCATTCTCGGAACACCAGGCAGCTAAAAGGCAAAAAAGGCAGCTCACACAGGCAACCCACTGCCACTCGGGAAACACCAGGCAGTCACCCCCGGGCAACACCACCCGCTACTAAGGCCCCAACCCAAATTTCAGGCAACCCCGGTGCTCTTTTACAGGAAACCCAGGTAGCCATTCTACAGGCCACCGGGTACTAACACCAGGCTGCCTTTTTCCGGGGGAACACCAGGCTGTCATTTAAAGGAACACCAGGAGCTCATTCTGGCAACCCAGGCAGCTATTCTTAAACCCAGGCAGTCATTTTGGCCCCCTATTTTTGGAAACCCCAGGCAGCTCATTCAAAGGGAACACCAGCTAGCTCTTTCAAAGGAAACCCCAGGCAGCTCATTCTCGGAAACCGGGTGCTCATTCAAGGAAACACCAGGCAGCTCATTTAAAAGGCAAAAAGGCATCATTCACAGGGCACGGTGTCATTTACAGGAAACCCCCTAGCTCATTCTACAGGCAAAAGGCTGCTCTTTTTTAAGCAACCCCAGGTGCTTTTAAGGAAAAAGGGTAGCTCATTCTACAGGCAAAAAGGCGCTCACTGGCAACCCCAGCCTAGCTCATTCAAAGGCAACCCCAGCAGCTCACAAGGCAACCCAGCAGCTCATTCTAAAAAAAAGCTAGCTCACAAGGCAACCCCATAGCTATTCTACAGGCAAAAACAGGTTAGCTTTTCTACAGGCAACCCAGGTTAGTATTCTACACAAACCGGTCCTTTAAAGGAAAAAGGGCATATTCACGGGCAAAAAGTGCCTCTTTAAGGCACCCGGGCGCCTTCAAGGCAAACCAGGCAGCCTTTTAAAGGAACACCAGCAGCCTTCTCGGAAACCCCAGGCTAGCCATTCCAGGCCAGGCTGCTCATTCAACCAACACCACAGCTCATTCTACAGGCAACACAGGTGCCAAGGAAACACCACTAGCTCATTTGGCAACACCAGCCTAGCTCATTCTACGGCAAACCAGGCTGCTTTTCAGGCAAACAGGCAGCTCATTCACAGGAAAACCCCGGGCTAACCTTCTGGCCCCGGTACCCACGGGCCCAAAAATTTGTTTTCCACAGGCAACACCAGGCAAGCTCATTCTACAGAAACCACTTTTTAAAAAGGAAACATCGGGCCCGGCCATTGTAAGGCAACCCCAGCCCGTCCCACAGACAACAAAAAAGGCTAGCTTTTTACGGGGCAACCCCAGTCTAGCTCATTTAAAGGCAACACCAGGCTACCCATTCCCCGGGCCCAAAAAGGTTTCATTTTTTCCCGGGAAAACCCCAACCTTCCAGGCTAGCTCATTCTACAGGGTTACCGGGCTCTCATTCTACGGAAAAAGGGATTTCCAGGCAAACGGCAGCTCTTTCCCCACAGGCAACACAGGGGGGGCCCAAAACAGGAAACCCCAGGCTAGCTCATTCTCCCCGGTGTTTTAAGGCAAAAGGGCTATTTCTCCGGGAAAAAGGGCCCAAGTTTTTTCTCGGAAACATTCAGCTCATTCTACACAACCCCTTACGGGCCAACGGGCCCAAAAAACCCCAGCTCACCCCAGGAAACACCAGGCTAGCCTTTCCCCACAGGAAACCCCAAGGCTGGGCCGCCACCCGGGCCCAGTCATTTCCAGGCAACACAGGGGGGGCTCAATTTACAGGCAACAAAAAATTTTTTTCCACAGGCAACACCAGGGTAGAAAAACTACAGGCAACACCAGGCTAGCTCACAACACCAAACCCGGCAGCCTTCACAGGCCACCCTAAGTTTTTAAGGCAACACCAAAAGCTCTTTTCTAAAGGCAACCCCAAGGCGGCCTTTTCTACAGGCCCCTGGCTAGCTCTTTTCCCCTTACCATTCAAAAAGGTTATTTACACAACCCCTTTTAGCTCATTCACAGGAAACCCAGGCTAGCTCATCTAAAGGCAAAAACCGGGCCCAGCTCACAAGGCAACTAGGCTAGCTCTTTTCTGAGGAAAACCAGGCTACCATTTACGGGGCAACCCCAGGCAAAAAGCTCCATTTTTACAGGAAAACCCGGGGCTACCACCGGGCAACCCCAGGCTAGCTCTTTTTCTAAAAAAAACCCCGGGCCCACCCTCTTTTCACAGGCAAAACCGGCCCAGCTCATTTACGGGCAACACCGGGCTAGCCTTCCCCGGAAAAAGGTGTCATTTAAAACCCCAACACCACCCAAGCTCATTCTACAGGCAAAAAAGGGGCCCAGCTCTTTCCACAGGAAACACCAGGGGGGGCCCTAAAGGACACAAATTAGTTTCATTCTGGAGCCCCAAGGTTGGGCCTTTTAAAAAAACCCACAGGAAAAGGCCCAAAAAGGCTCCTTTTTGGGCGGGAAACCCCGGGCCCAGCTCCCACTCCAAGGTTACCCTTTTTTACAGGAAAAAAGGCTAGCTCATTTACAGGGGCCATTTAAAGGAACACCAGGGGGGGCCTTAAAAAAATGCCCTACGGGCAACACCATCTAGTCTTGTTGCCTTTAAATGAGCAAACCGGTGTTCCTGTAAAATGAGCTACCCGGGTTTTGCCTGTGGAAACAGCCGGGTTGTTCCTGTAAATGAGCTAGCCGGGTTTGTTGCCTGTAAAATTAAATACCCTTTGGTTTTTTTAAAAATGAGCTACCCGGGTGTTGCCTGAGAATCCCCCAGCCTGGAAAAGTTGCCTGTGTGAGCAAACCTGGTTTGCCTGTTGTGACCTGGCCTGGTTTGCCCTGTGGGGAATGACCCTGGCCTGTGTTCCCTTTTGGGAATGAGCAGCCTGGGGGCCTGGAATGAGTTTGGCCGGGTTGTTCCCTTTGAATCCCAGGCCAAAAGAAATGGGGGTTGAATTTTAGAAATGAGCTAGCCTGGGTGTGGCCCGGTAGGAAATGAGTAGCGGGTGTTGGAAAACAAATGAGCCAGCCGGTGGCCTTAAAATGAGCTAACCTTTGGGGTTCCCCTTTTAAAATGAGCTGGCCTGGTGTTCCCAGAATGGGCTGGCCGGGTGTTGCCTGTAAAAAGGGCCTGGCCGGGTTTTGGCCTGGAATGAGCTGGCCTGGTTTTGGCCTGTAGAATGGGGCTACCCTGGGTGTTGCCTGAAAATAACTAGCCTGGTGTTCCCTTGAATGACCCAGCCTGGTGTTGCCTGTAGAATGAGCTCCCTTTTGTGTTGCCTGAAAATGAGCTAGCCTTGTGTTTTTTGTAAATGGTTTTGGGCCTGGGGGGTTGGGGCCTGTGGGTGAGCGGGATTGGGGGGTTTGCCCCCCCAGAATACCCCTTTGGGCCTGGGGGCTGGTGTTTTTGAAAGGAGTACCCCCGGTGTTGCCTTTTAAAAAAAAAAGGTTTCCCTTTGGGTTCCCCTGTGAAATCCCTTTGGGGGTTGCCTTAATGAGTTTGGCCGGGTTGTTCCCGGTGGGTGAGCTGGCCTGGTGGGGCCCTGGGGGGGAATGGGCTCCTGGTTTTCCTGTAAAATGGTCCCCGGTGTTCCCTTTTTGGAAAAGGGGGCTCCCTTTGGTTTTGGGCCGGGTTGGGGCCCTAGGCCAATGTTCCCTTTAAAAATGACTACCCTTTGTGTTCCCTTAAAAGGCTGCCTTGTGTTGGGGCCCTTTTTAGAATTTTTCCCCTAGCCGGGGGTTCCCGGTAAATGAGCTAGCCTGGTATTTGCCTTTAGAATGGGGCTAGCCTGGTTTTTCCGAAAATGAGCCCCCTGGTGTTGCCTGTAAAAGGGGAGGGGGCCCGGGGTTTTGGGGCCGGGGTAAAAAAAGGAGCTAAAACGGGTTTGCTGCCAAATGAGCTGGCCTTTTTTGGGTTGTCCGGGGGTAGGAAAATGAGTTTTCCCTTGTGTTGCCGAAAAATGAGCAACCTAGTTTCCCCTGAAAGAATGGGGGTTGCCTTGTGTTGCCTTAGAAATGACCCCACCCTTTGTTTTGCCCAAATGAGCTGTTGGGTTTCCCCAAGAATGAGCTCCCTGGTTTTCCCTTTAGAATGAAGGGGTTTTTCCTGAAAATGAGCCCAGCCTGGTGTTGCCTGAGAAGGGGAAGGTAGCCTGGTTTGGGCCTGTAGGAATGAGCTGGATGGTGTTGCCGGGAAATGAGTAGCCTTGTGGGGTCTTTTTGGAAATGGGTTTCTTGGTTTTGCCCTTTTCAATGGGTAGCCAGTTCCTTTTGAATGAGCTGGCCTGGTGTTGCTGTAAATGGTTTGGCCTGGTTTCCGAAAATGAGTTTGGGGTGTTGCCTGTAAATGGTTTGGCCGGGTTTGGCCAGAATGAGCTACCCTTTTAGGTTTGGGCCCCCCTTTTTAGAATGAGCTAGCCTGGTGTTCCCTGAAAAGGGGTGTTTGGGTTTGTGTAAATGAGCTGGGCCTGGTGTTGCCAAAATGGCTAGCCTGGTTTTGCCTGTAGGAAAGGGGAAAGGCTGGGGCCTTGGTGTTGCCGAGAAATGAGCTACCCGGGTTTTAATGGAAATGACCCCGGCCTTTGGGTTGCCTGTAAATGAGCTAGCCGGGTGTTCCTGTAAAAGACCCTTGGGGGACCTGGTGTTGCCCGGGGGTAAATGGTTTAAGCCTGGTGTTCCTTGAAATGAGCTGTTTTTGGTTTTCCTGTAAAACCCGGGGGTTTGGTTTGCCTGGAATGAGCCCTGGTGTTCCCTTAAAAATGAGCTAGCCTGGTGTTGCCTGTAAATAAAGGTTAACCTGGAGGTTGGGGGAGAATCCCAACCTGTTTTTGGCCTGAAAAAAGGCCTGGGGGGTTTTTCCTGTAAAAGGGGCCCAGTTTGGTGTTACCCTTTTGAATGAGCTACCCGGGTGTTCCCAGAATGAGCTACCCTGGTGTTCCCTGTAAAAATTTTTTTGGCTGGTTTTGGCCGGAATGGCTGGCCGGGTTGTTGCCTGTAAAATGACTGGCCTGGTGTTCCTGTAGAATGAGCTGGCCAAAAGGCCCCTGTAGAATG
>WNWK01029357.1:12500-24488 GCA_009830355.1 Cherax destructor | reverse complement strand
TGTTTTTGGGTTAAAATATATTTCATATATTAATCTTAAAGAATATTTAGTTAATTTTAGCAGTTGTATAATAATACTACTTAAGAAACACATTAATGTACTGTATTTGAATGACTGTAACAACACTAACTTTGTTATCTTTTGTATGGTGTGAAGATAATATTAATACAACAAAACTTTATGAAGAGAAACTAGACTTTGCTAGCATTACACTGATAGAAAATCTGATGACATACCATACTGTTTATAAGACCTATGGCACATAGCTAAAGCTGGCAGTACAGTATTTATATTTAATGACTATGGATCCACCTCACAAGTCAAGTCCCGGGTGAATTATACCTCTAATTTACCTACTATTTGGCTGGCTTGTAAATAGAGCCATTCTTCATAATTACTACTGTAGTACATAGCTGTATGATTTATAACGAACAAAATATTGATTAAATTAGAGCCTTTTGTTACATAAATATTAATATTGATAATGCTTATGGAATAAATATCGTATTTAATAAATAAAAATAATCTTAAAATCACTAACATAGAGAATACACTAAAGACTAAGATACCGAACAGAAATTTGAACTTATTTAGGTCATAATAAACATTAAATAATTTTAGTACAGTATTACTGCAAATGGAACTCATGACATGGTGAAATTTAACACAGGTAAAAAAAAAGTTTTTATAGCACTTAGATAAATTTAAGTGTTATAGTCTACACTCAAAATTATAAGTTCTAAAAGAGTCAAATTTAAAAAAAAAATTTAAAGTTTAAAAAAATCTAGTACTACTTATTTTAAAATACTATTCATTGAATTATTCTTAGCCGCTGAATTATACCTAACACAACCTTTGCATTTCTCTTATAATCACATATGGAAAAATGATGCCCTTAAAAGTATTTTTAACAGTTAAACAGGATGATTAAAATGAAATCATGTTCAAAGAAATATGAATGGTTAAAAACATAAAATTGCATTATCTAAATTTTTCACAATTATTATTATAAACAAGGCAAGTGCTAAACCCGGATTTTTCCACAGAAAATAAAGCTTAAATAATACTTTTAAACTACAAACAGAAAAGAAGCAATAGTCTTAATTTTTGAAAACTGATGTACTAAACCCAAAATTATACTTTACAAATAAAGTTTGTGTTATATTCTTGTCTTAAAAAATTATGGCAAAACTGATTTCTCTTGACTAGAGATGGGCATAATGGAAACAAAAACCCCTGGAGCTCTCCAGAATGAAAAGAGAAAATACTTCCAAACTTTTATGAAACTGGTTAAAAACCCTGGAGGTGGTGCAAGTACACTTGGTACAGTGTCTGAATTTAAAAGGGGGGTGAGGGTTGTTGTCAGAAGGGTGGGTGTCAGAGGCATGAAAAAATGTGAGAGGAATGTTAAACGTTTGTATGCGTGCTGCGTGCATGTGTGGGTGTGTGGGGTGTGGTGTGTGTGTGGTGTGTGTGGTGTGTGGTGGTTGTGTGTGTGGTGTGTGTGGGTGTGTGTGTGGTGTGTGTGTGTGGTGTTTTGTGGGTGTGTGTGTGTGGTGTGTGTGTGTGGTGTGTGTGTGGTTTTTGTGGGGTGGTGTGTGGTGTGTGTGTGTGGTGTGTGTGTGTGGTGTGTGTGGTGTGTGTGTGTGGTGTGTGTGTGGTGTGTGGTGCGCGTGCTCACCTAGTTGTGGTTAGGGGTCAAAGTCATAGCTCCTGGCTCCGCCTTTCACGGGCCCGCACTGGGTCTCTCCCCTTCCCCAAAGGAGCCTTATCTTTGCCTCTTCTTAAAGCTATGAATGTATCCTGCCTCTACAATGTTTCCCAAAGCTATTCCCTTCCTGACCACTCTGTGACTAAGAAATACTTCCTAACATCCCGTGATTCATCTGAGTTCAACTTCCAACTGGCCCCCCTTTTGTTGCTGTGTCCCCTCGGGAACATTTTTGTCTCTGTCCACCTTTCAACCTTCAGTATTTTATTGTCGTTAAAACCCTTCTGAAATTCTAGGAACTAAAAAGATTCCACAAATAGAACAATAAGCTAAAAAAACCAGATGAACCCCATTCCCACATATTAAAAACAGCAAACAAACTCAATGATTTCCTCTCCACCATGGGGAAAAAACAAGCAAAATCCCAAGTTCAAACACTCCACCTAACGACTATCCCCATGGCACCTATCCGAAACACTATTCCAAAGCCCCACCAACCCAATAGAAGTTTCACTTATAGTCAACACATTAAAAAAAAGCAGGTGACCTAAAAACTTACCACCTTTTAACAAAAAGCCTCTAAGTTCTCTCACCAATTATTGCAACACTTTTAACAAATCCATTGAATCCTCTACCTTCCCATCAATACTCAAAATAGCGAGGGTCCCCCATCCCCAAAAGGAGGAGATCAAACAGACCTGAATAACTAAAAGGCTGATATCTAACACCCCTTCTCTCCCAAAATCTTTGAAAAATTTAATTCATAAAACAAATATTTCCTACCCCACCTCCAACAACGTACTCAACCACTGTCAATTTGATTCAGGCTTAAAAAAAAATACAAATGATGCCATTATAACATGTTAGAAATAATTTACACGCTCTTGAAAAAGAAATCCCAGTGGGAATCTTCATTGATTTACGTAAAGCTTTTGATACAGTTGACCATGATCTGTTACCCTAAAATTATCAAAATTATGGTATCGAGGGCCTCCCTCAACTACCTAAAATAAATTAGCAACAGAAACCAATATGTGTACACAAATGGAGTAGCTCTCCAGCACTTTTTACATGGGTCCCACAAAGTGTTCTTGGCCCACTTCTTTTCTTTCTTTTCGACCTACCAAAAATTAACTACTCAAACCCAACTATTTGCAGATGCACTCATCGTTACCCTCACCCAAGCCCAGACATACTAGCCAACATTTAAATACTGAATTACAGAAAATATCTACCTGGATGATGACCAACAAACTTACCCCCAATATTGATAAAACCTATTTTATCCAGTTTGGGAACAGGCTACAAACGCACCAAACATAATGAAAAAACGGGTCCCCATCCCCAAAACTACAGAGGAAAATTTTGGAACCCCATCTTGACAGTGGCCTCAAATTTTAAACAAATACAACAAATTTCCAAGAAAGTCTCAAAACCGTGGGAAACATCAAAGATACGGTCTATGTTCCACAATCAGCTCTCCTTACCCATATCCTCACTCATTTACCCCTACCTCACCTTGGAATCTGGCATGGGGTCTCATAATAACTCATCTCAGACCACTAATAACACAACAAAGGCAGCAGTTAGAATGACAAACATTTCCTCCGGACAACATACCCACCAAATTCAAAAACCTAAACTTAATCACCATACAAGACATTTTTTTACTGTGCCTATTACATACATAGAACACTTCCCCTGCAAATATTAACCCATCCTCAAACTTTTCCTTCAATTTAACAGGACAACTTTTTTCAGGAATATACAAATGGGGTAATTATGGGGAATGCCCTTTTATGAAGAGAATTACAAATGGCCCAAAAATAGCCGGAGTCAGGTTTTCAGGCAGTCTTATGAAATCATCAATAGTAAACAATATTATCTGATTGAAAAGGTAATTTAGGATTAATTGGTTTTATTGAGGTTTGAAATTTAAAATTTAAAATTTAACAATTAGTTTTATATTAATGGGAAAGGTGATGGGCAAATACGTTTTTATTGGAGTTCTTGGAAACTTATTTAGTTAAGAATTATGAAAAAAATAGTTGGAAAATTTTATGTCAGGAAATTACCATAACAATAAACAGATCACTTCTCATTCCCCCGAGTCCCCTCCAACACTTAAAGTAAAAACAATGCATATAAAGGCCAAAATTTGGTTCATTCCTGTTTCCAAAAGAAACCCTGCCTGTACCCAATTCAAAAGATGCCAAAACCCACCTTCTCCCCAAACCCAAATGCTCAATATCAAACATTCCCAACAAAGTAGAATAACACTTAAATGTAAAAACCTGATTAATCACTTAAATGTAAAAACCTGTTTGAATAATACATACTAAGTAACTGTTTCTTAAATTTACATTATAATGACCACGTAAACTGTAACTGCAAAAGCAATTAATTGTTTTAAATTGTTATCTCACTCAATTGGTTGCATTTACAATTAATTGATATGTTCATCTTTTTCAAAAATTTATAACTTAGATTACAATTATACTTATTTAAAAAATTATCAATATAATTTTTTACTTTTTTAATCTCAAATAAATAGTCCTAAGAATGCCCGCAATGCCGGGATATTGGGGGGTTTTGGCAATTTCATCTCATTAATACCTATGTATTGGTCACTTAATATGTATCATTGTACCATGTCTAAATAAAATTAATTATTTTATTATTATTATTTATCATGTCCCCCTTTTCTCCTGTCCTCCAATGTCCAAAATCGATTTCCCTTCCTCTCTTCGTAGGACATACCCCTGGGGCTCCGGGACAGTCGGGTTTTAAACCTTTTTCACTTTTCTAGTTTATTTATGTGCTTGGCTAGGTGTGGGTTCCAAACTGGTGCGTACTCAGTATGGGCCAACGATTGTACAGGGTTCTGAACGATTCCAAAGATGTAAATGTTGTTCTTAGGTTTCAGGGGGCCCGATGCTGGGAGCAGTTATTTTTGATGTGCACCTCAGGAGATGTGCATGGTGTTATATACCCCAAGATCTTTTCCTTGGGTGAGGTTGGCTCTCCCTAGACTGTACTCCATCTGGGGTGTTCTTTTTCCCTTCCCCACTTTGACTTTGCACTTGGTGGGGTTGAACCCAGGAGCCAACCCTGGACCAGTCCTTTTCAGCATCCAGGTCCCTTTGTGTTCTGCCTGGTCCTCGTCCGATTGAATCCTTCTCATCAACTCACATCATCTGTGTGTGTGTGTGTGTGTGTGTGTTAGTTACCATTTTGTCCTAGGCACATGTCGATTAGACACTAGGCCTGTCGTATGTGTGTGCGTGTGTATGTGTGTTAGTTACCATTTTGTCCTACGCACATGTCGATTAGACACTAGGCCTGTTGTATATATGTGTGTGTGTGAGAAACACTTTGAAATGTTTCGCCCTGCCGGAATTGAACCCGGGCCTCCGTGTGTGAAGCAAGAGCGCTAGCCACCATGCCATCGGGCGTGTACTCACCTAATTGTGGATGCAGGGTCGAGACTCAGCTCCTGGCCCCGCCTCTTCGCTGTCTGCTACTGGTCTCTGCTCTCCTGCTCCATGAGCTTTATCATACCTTGTCTTAAAACTATGTATGGTTCCTGCCTCCACTATATCTTTCTCTAGACTATTCCACTTCCTGACTACTCTGTGGCTGAAGAAATGCTTCCTGACATCCCTTTGACTCATCTGAGTCTTCAGCTTCCAGTTGTGTCCCCTTGTTTCTGTGTTCCCTCTCTGAAACATCCTGTCACTATCTACCTTGTCAATTCCCCACAGTATTTTGTATGTCGTTATCATGTCTCCTCTGACCCTTCTTCCTCCAGTGTTGTTAGTCCTATTTCCCTCAATCTTTCTTCATAAGACAGACCCCTGAGTTGTGGAACTAACCTTGTCGCAAACCTTTGCACTTTCTCTAGTTTCTTTACGTGCTTGACCAGGTGTGGGTTCCAGACTGGTGCTGCATATTCTAGTATGGGCCTGACGTACACGGTATACAGTGTTTTGAACGATTCCTTGTTAAGGTAACGGAACGCTAATCTTAGGTTTGCCAGTCGCCCATATGCTGCCGCAGTTATCTGGTTGATGTGTGCCTCCGGAGACGTGCTTGGCGTTATACTCACTCCAAGGTCTTTCTCCTTTGTCGAGGTTTGTAGCCTTTGTCCGCCTAGCTTGTACTCTGACAGCGGTCTTCTTTGCCCTTCTCCGATCCTCATGACTTTGCATTTGGAGGGATTGAATTCAAGAAGCCAATTGCTAGACCAGATGTCGAGCTTGTCCAGGTCTGTTTGTAGCCCTGCCTGGTCCTCTTCCGATGTGATTCTCCTCATTATTTTCACATCATCCGCGAATAGAGACACTTCTGAGTCTATCCCGTCTGTCATGTCATTTACATATACCAGGAATAACACTGGTCCTAGGACTGACCCCTGCGGTACACCGCTCGTCACAGGCACCCACTGTGATACCTCACCACGCACCATGACCCGTTGTGCCTCCTTTTAGGTATTCCCTGATCCATTCCAGTGCCCTTCCTGTTATACCTGGGTGTGGGTCTATGTGTACTCACCTATTTGTGGTAGCAGGGGTCGAGTCATAGCTCCACTTCCCAACAACTCTGTGACTGAAGAAATACTTCCTAACATCCCTGTGATTCATCTGAGTCAACTTCCAACTGTGACCCTAGTTGCTGTGTCCCATCTCTGGAACATTTTGTCTCTGCTCACCTTGTCAATTCCTCTCAGTATTTTGTATGTTGTTATCATATCCCCTCTCTCTCCTGTCCTCCAGTGTTGTCAGGTCAATTTCTCTTAACCTCTCCTTGAAGGACATCCCCTTAGCTCCAGGACCAGTCTAGTTGCAAACCTTTGCACTTTCTCTAGTTTTCTTATGTGCTTGACTAGGTGTGGGTTAAAACTGGTGCTGCATATTCCAATATGGGCCTAACGTACACAGTGTACAAGGTCCTGAACGATTCCTTATTAAGATGTCGGAATGCTGTTCTTAAGTTTGCAGGCGCCCGTAAGCTGCCGCAGTTATTTGGATGATGTGTGCCCCAGATGTGCCTGGTGTTATACTAACCCCAGGTCCTTTTCCTAAGTGAAGTTTGTAGTCTCTGGCCCCTAGACTGTATCCGTCTGCAGTTTCTTTGTCCTTCCCCAACTTCATGACTTTGCACTTGGTGGGATTGAACCCAGAAGCCAGTTGCAGGTCCAGGCCTGCAGCCTGTCCAGATCCCTTTGTAGTTCTGCCTGGTCCTCGTCTGATTGAATTATTCTCATCAACTTCACATCATCTGCAAACAGTGACACTTTGGAGATTATTCCTTCCGTTATGTTGTTCACAAATACCAGAAACAACCAGTCCTAGACTGACCCCTGTGAAACCCCGCTCGTCACAGGCACCCCTCTGACACCCACAACATACCATGACCCGCTGTTGTCTTCCTGACAAGTATTCCCTGATCCATTGCAGGGCTTCCCTGTTATCCCTGCCTGGTCCTCCAGCTTTGCACTGGTCTCTTGTGTGGAACTGTATCAAATGCCTTCACACTCTAAGAAAATGCTATCTACCCACCCTCTCTCTCTTGTCTTACTCTGTCACCCTGTCATAGAACTCCCGTAGGTTTGTGACACAGGATTTCCCCTCCCTGAAACTGTGCTGGCTGTCGTTGATAAGGTTATTCCTTTCTGTGTACTCACCTAATTGTGGTTGCAGGTCGAGACTCAGCTCCTGGTCCGCCCTTCGCTGTCCGCTACTGGGTCTCTGCCCCCCTGCTCCATGAGCTTTATCATACCTTGTCTTAAAACTATGTATGGTTCCTGCCTCCACTATATCTTTCTCTAGACTATTCCACTTCCTGACTACTCTGTGGCTGAAGAAATGCTTCCTGACATCCCTTTGACTCATCTGAGTCTTCAGCTTCCAGTTGTGTCCCCTTGTTTCTGTGTTCCCTCTCTGAAACATCCTGTCACTATCTACCTTGTCAATTCCCCACAGTATTTTGTATGTCGTTATCATGTCTCCTCTGACCCTTCTTTCCTCCAGTGTTGTTAGTCCTATTTCCCTCAATCTTTCTTCATAAGACAGACCCCTGAGTTGTGGAACTAACCTTGTCGCAAACCTTTGCACTTTCTCTAGTTTCTTTACGTGCTTGACCAGGTGTGGGTTCCAGACTGGTGCTGCATATTCTAGTATGGGCCTGACGTACACGGTATACAGTGTTTTGAACGATTCCTTGTTAAGGTAACGGAACGCTAATCTTAGGTTTGCCAGTCGCCCATATGCTGCCGCAGTTATCTGGTTGATGTGTGCCTCCGGAGACGTGCTTGGCGTTATACTCACTCCAAGGTCTTTCTCCTTTGTCGAGGTTTGTAGCCTTTGTCCGCCTAGCTTGTACTCTGACAGCGGTCTTCTTTGCCCTTCTCCGATCCTCATGACTTTGCATTTGGAGGATTGAATTCAAGAAGCCAATTGCTAGACCAGATGTCGAGCTTGTCCAGGTCTGTTTGTAGCCCTGCCTGGTCCTCTTCCGATGTGATTCTCCTCATTATTTTCACATCATCCGCGAATAGAGACACTTCTGAGTCTATCCCGTCTGTCATGTCATTTACATATACCAGGAATAACACTGGTCCTAGGACTGACCCTGCGGTAACCGCTCGTCACAGGCACCCACTGTGATACCTCACCACGCACCATGACCCGTTGTTGCCTCCCTTTGAGGTATTCCCTGATCCATTCCAGTGCCCTTCCTGTTATACCTGGGTGTGGGTCTATGTGTACTCACCTATTTGTGGTAGCAGGGGTCGAGTCATAGCTCCACTTCCCAACAACTCTGTGACTGAAGAAATACTTCCTAACATCCCTGTGATTCATCTGAGTCAACTTCCAACTGTGACCCCTAGTTGCTGTGTCCCATCTCTGGAACATTTTGTCTCTGCTCACCTTGTCAATTCCTCTCAGTATTTTGTATGTTGTTATCATATCCCCCCTCTCTCTCCTGTCCTCCAGTGTTGTCAGGTCAATTTCTCTTAACCTCTCCTTGAAGGACATCCCCCTTAGCTCCAGGACCAGTCTAGTTGCAAACCTTTGCACTTTCTCTAGTTTTCTTATGTGCTTGACTAGGTGTGGGTTAAAAACTGGTGCTGCATATTCCAATATGGGCCTAACGTACACAGTGTACAAGGTCCTGAACGATTCCTTATTAAGATGTCGGAATGCTGTTCTTAAGTTTGCTAGGCGCCCGTAAGCTGCCGCAGTTATTTGGATGATGTGTGCCTCAGATGTGCCTGGTGTTATACTAACCCCAAGGTCCTTTTCCTTAAGTGAAGTTTGTAGTCTCTGGCCCCCTAGACTGTACTCCGTCTGCAGTCTTCTTTGTCCTTCCCCAATCTTCATGACTTTGCACTTGGTGGGATTGAACTCCAGAAGCCAGTTGCAGGTCCAGGCCTGCAGCCTGTCCAGATCCCTTTGTAGTTCTGCCTGGTCCTCGTCTGATTGAATTATTCTCATCAACTTCACATCATCTGCAAACAGTGACACTTTGGAGATTATTCCTTCCGTTATGTTGTTCACAAATACCAGAAACAGCACCAGTCCTAGGACTGACCCCTGTGAAACCCCGCTCGTCACAGGCACCCACTCTGACACCTCACAACATACCATGACCCGCTGTTGTCTTCCTGACAAGTATTCCCTGATCCATTGCAGTGGCTTCCCTGTTATCCCTGCCTGGTCCTCCAGCTTTTGCACTGGTCTCTTGTGTGGAACTGTATCAAATGCCTTCTTACACTCTAAGAAAATGCTATCTACCCACCCTCTCTCTCTCTTGTCTTACTGCTGTCACCCTGTCATAGAACTCCAGTAGGTTTGTGACACAGGATTTCCCGTCCCTGAAACTGTGCTGGCTGTCGTTGATAAGGTTATTCCTTTCTGTGTACTCACCTAATTGTGGTTGCAGGGGTCGAGACTCAGCTCCTGGTCCCGCCTCTTCGCTGTCTGCTACTGGGTCTCTGCTCACCCTGCTCCATGAGCTTTATCATACCTTGTCTTAAAACTATGTATGGTTCCTGCCTCCACTATATCGTTCGCTTGACTATTCCACTTCCTAACTACTCTATGGCTGAAGAATTGCTTCCTAACATCCCTTCGACTCATCTGAGTCTTCAGCTTCCAGTTGTGTCCCCTTGTTTCTGTGTTCCCTCTCTGGAACATCCTGTCACTATCTACCTTGTCGATTCCCCGCAGTATTTTGTATGTCGTTATCATGTCTCCTCTAACCCTTCTGTCCTCCAGTGTTGTTAGTCCTATTTCCCTCAACCTTTCTTCATAGGGCAGTCCCCTGAGTTGTGGAACTAGCCTTGTCGCAAACCTTTGCACTTTCTCTAGTTTCTTTACGTGCTTGACCAGGTGTGGGTTCCAGACTGGTGCTGCATACTCTAGTATGGGCCTGACGTACACAGTGTACAGTGTCTTGAACGATTCCTTGTTAAGGTAACGGAACGCTAATCTTAGGTTTGCCAGTCTCCCATATGCTGCCGCGGTTATCTGGTTGATGTGTGTTTCCGGAGACGTGCTTGGCGTTATACTCACCCCAAGGTCTTTCTCATTTGATGAGGTTTGTAGCCTTTGTCCACCTAGCCTGTACTCTGTCAGCGGTCTTCTTTGCCCTTCTCCGATCTTCATGACTTTGCATTTGGTGGGGTTAAATTCGAGAAGCCAGTTGCTAGACCAGATGTCAAGCTTGTCCAGGTCTCTTTGAAGTCCTGCTTGGTCTTCATCCGATGTGATTCTCCTCGTTAATTTCACATCATCTGCGAACAGAGACACTTCTGAGTCTATCCCGTCCGTCATGTCATTCACATATACCAAGAATAGCACTGGTCCTAGGACTGACCCCTGCGGTACACCGCTCGTCACAGGCGCCCACTGTGATACCTCATCACGCACCATGCTCCGTTGTTGCCTCCCTGTGAGATATTCCCTGATCCATTCCAGTGCCCTTCCTGTTATACACGCTTGGTCTTCCAACTTCTTTACTAATCTCATATAAGGAACTGTTTCGAAGGCCTTCCTGCAGTCCAGGAAAATGCATGTGCATGTGTGTGCATGTTTGTGTGTGTGCACATGTATATGTGTGCACGCATGTTTGTGTGCACACGTGTGTGCGCGTGCATGTGTGTGCATGAATGTGTGCACGCACGTGTGAACGTGTGCGCACGTGCATGCATGTGTGTTGCAGGGGTCAAATCACAGCTCTTGGACCCGCTCTTCGCTACTAGGTCCACTCTCCCCCTGCTCCAAGAGCTTTATCGTACCTCACTCTTACTTTCAAACTCCACCAACCTTTAAATTTTTTCTTCAGAATCTTTCAAAAGAACTGTCACCTATGACAATTTCTACTGTGTTTCAGTTTCCTTATATTACAATCCCACACTTGTTTCCAATACCCTAAGATTCAGTTCTTTTACAATCTAAAACTACAAGGAATAACCATGGTGACATCTTTTATCCCTGTCTAATGCCTACTATTACTGGAAAATGATCCCCTTCTCTTCTATATACTCTAACCTGAGCCTCACTACTACCTATTCAATACATTTGCATCATGTGCCATTCTTCCCTATCCACCCTATCAAATGCCTTTTCTAAATCAGTTAATGCAACAAAGAGTTCCTTACCCTTACCTTAGCACTGGTCATTTATGAGATTCATTGTAAATCCTGCATGTTTTTTTTGCAGTCCTACACTTTACCTGGTATACTCAATCTTCATTGCCAATAATTTTTAATCTTTTGTCCTCTTTTTCCTTTATACAAAGAAATAACCCTTAGGTAGTTTTCCCTCGTTTATGCATATTCTTTTCTTCATTCAACGCACCGGCCGTATCCCACCAAGGCGGGGTGGCCCAAAAGGTAAAACAAAAGTTTCTCCTTTTAGATTTAGTAGCCCCTTGCTCCTGGCATTTTAGTTGCCTCTTAAGACACGCATGGCTTATGGAGGAAGAATTCTGTTCCACTTACCCATGGAGGTAAGTGGAAATAAACAAGAACAAGAACTAGTAAGAAAAATAGAAGAAAACCCAGAAGAGTGTGTATATATATGCTTGTACATGCATGTGTAGTGTGACCTTAACCCTTAAACTGTCCAAACGTATATCTACGTTCACGCGCATAGCACTCCGAACATAGATCTATGTTTTTTTTACATAAGAGTAGAAGTAGCAAGATGTACCTGAAATCTTGCATGTTTATGAGACAGAAAAAAGACACCAGCAATCCTACCATCACG
>WNWK01029357.1:0-5000 GCA_009830355.1 Cherax destructor | reverse complement strand
AGTTATACTTACTATTCAGTAATGTATTAAGAATTATTAATAAAGTGAGTAAAATAATAATATGATCACCATTACTGTATTAGCATATCTAAGCCAATTCCAGTGTGATAAGACTCACTTTGGTGCCATAAAACCTTGGTTGATATTCAACTTGACAATGGTAATATTAATTTTCTTATTCTTCCTCTGATGAAGATTATGCTCATCAGCACTTTCATTCTTTCATATTTTCATATGAGATATGTCAATATACAGTATAGATATTTTTCCACAGAACCACTGCAGAATTATTATGTGTATATTTATACATGGATGCATGCATGCATGTGTGTCTATGTGTATGTAACTATTCACAAATTTATCTTCTGGGAAAACTTCTTTTAAAAATCATTCCTAGAATGCAAGAAATGTTTAAAGCTGCCTCCACCTTCTGCCTAACACAACTGTGATGAGACGTTGTGATATTCTCCAGTCACAACAATCCCAGACTTGTGTACACATTCAAGATGAAGCCCCTGAGTTTTATTAATAATTAACACATCTCATTTGTTTTCTCCCTATTTTAAATGAACACGTGACTGAAATGCAATTGTAAAGATGAATCCTGCAGACAGGTCATTACGAAACACAGTAGTTAACAAATATTTATAAAATCATAAATATTATTTCATTCAACTATAATTCAAAGAACTAGTTGCCAACCTATATTAACAAATTTACTTCTAATAACCAATGACCAATTTGGTAGAAGAAATCACTGGCTTTAATTATAGGTAGCCTGCATAGTACTAAGAAAAATCAGTTGAATTACATCAATAAAAAAACAATTTGCAATGAAAGGCTATTACACTGCAAATACTGTCTAAATTAAAATTTAACTCCAAGTCTTATGGACTCATTTGTCATGTCTCAATGTTGTGTAGCATTTCTGGCACACTCTCACAGGCTTCACGATGCGAAGACGGAAGATTTCTGATTCAAATTTACTGCATCTGAAATATATATGTTAAAATAATTAACAAGTGAAACTATAGTACCCATACACCATTCACTATCCAAACATCTTTATATTACACAATTTGAAACTATGCATTAAACTAACAAACAGACTATGGTACAATGCATCATTTCCTGGAAAATCTATCTTTTTACAGTTTCATACATTCCTATAGAAGTTGGCTCACAATCAAAGGGTCCTGAGTTTCAATCCTGAGTAGGGCAAGATATATGGGCAAGTCTTACACTCACTGCCACTGTTAACCCAACAATAAAGGTGTACAATACTTAACCCTTTGACTGTCGGAGACCCCTTTCTGAAACTGTCATTCTATGTCGGGAAATATTCGAAAAAAAAAAAATTATTTTTTCTTATCAAAATGTTAAGATTATTTTTCTGATTGTTTTGGTCCTAAAAACAGATTTTTGCCATCAATATTTACCGAGATATGTAGGTGTAAAGTTGGCAGAAAATGAGCCGCGTATGGCAACAGCGGCGAATGCCACTCACTCGGTAAACATTTGTTTACTTCCATTCGTAGATTTCTTTGTTTTTCACTATTTTCTTTTTTACGTAACTTATGTGGCCTGTGAGGCCAAGGTAGGTGCAATGTATATATATACATTCGTTGTATGCAACACAATAATAACATAAACATTAGTATCTTTATATTGTTTACAAAACTTGTTTACACAAACCAACAATACAAAAAATCTTTATTACTATTGTTCTATAATATATATACAAATGTACAGTCACTGGACATGTTCATAGAAGTTCTGCAGCTTGTGGAACTCTTTGAAACATAGTTCTATGCACAGTGGTTTTTTACATTCCTCACACATAAAACGAGTGTGTCTGCATTTTTGTGGGTTTTTTTTTTTTGTATATGCACAGACAAAACATCTCTTCTGAGCAGTTTCTTCAAAGTAGCAGCAGGCAGTTGTGTTAGGTAGTTATCCTAGGTTCATGGTCGTCTGGGTCAGTCATTTCTTCCTTCCTTCCTACATTCCTTCCTTCCTTCCTTCCTACCACTACCTACCCACCTACCTACCTACCTACCTATCCTACCTACCTACCTACCTACCTACCTACCTTCCTTACTTCCTTCCTTCCTTACTACCTTTCATCTCGTCCTTCCTTTCTCCCTTCTGTTTTCTATATACACACATAGTCACTGGACACGTGCCTAGAACTGCTATATGCTTCTGGAAGCTGGTTGTTGTGTCTGGGTCATCATTCCACCTTCCTTCCAACATTCCTTCTAACCTTCCTTCCTACATTCCTTCCTTCCTTTCATCTCGTCCTTCCTTTATTCCTTCCTTCTGGTTTTTATATATACGCATATATAATCACTGGACACTTCATAGAATTGCTATTAGCTTCTGGAAGCTGGTTGTTGTTTCTGGGTCGTCATTCCTTCCTTCCTTCCTGCTTTCCTTCCTGCCTTCCTTCCTTCCTGCCTTCCTTCCTTCCTACCTGCCTTCCTTCCTGCCTTCCTTCCTGCCTTCCTTCCTGCCTTCCTTCCTACCCTCCTTCCTACCTTCCTTCCTGCCCTCCTTCCTACCTTCCTTCATACCTTCCTTCCAACCTTCCTTCCTACATGCCTTCCTACATTCCTTCCTTCCTACATTCCTTCCTTCCTACATTCCTTCCTTCCTACATTCCTACCTACCTACATACCTTCTCCTTTCATACCGTCCTTCCTTTTTTTCATCTCCTTCCTTCCTTCCTTCTGGTTTCTACATATACGCATATATAGTCACTGGACACTTCATAGAACTGATAATAGCTTCTGGAAGCTGCTTGTTGTGAGTGTGTGGACTTATAAATATGCTGAGTCAAGGTCTGCTGCTGTCAAAATGACATATTATACCATCACTCGCCACCCTCACTGCCTTGTCAACACCCATGGGGTCCTATGCTCTTCTTCCCCACAGTTCTTCCTACCTACTTCGTACCTACCTACGTCCTACTTACGTACCTACTACCTTTGCTAACCTACTTACTTACCTACTTGCTTACCTACTTGCCTACCACTTGCCTACCTACTTACCTACCAACCTATTGTTCTATGATATATATACACATATATAATGACTGGACACTCCATCAACTTCACTTAGCGCTTGAAGTTGTGTTTGTGTGGACATCTAAATTTGCTGAGTCAGGGTAAGGCAGCTGTCAAAATGACATATTATACCATTACTCACCACCCTCACTGCTGTCAACCTGTCAACACAAAAGGGGACCCATGTCTTCCCCCCCCACACCTTCCTTCCTAGCTTCCTTTCTTCCTTCATTCCTTTCTTCCTTTCTTACTTATTTCCTTCCTTCTTTTCTTACTTATTTCCTTCCTTCTTTTCTTACTTATTTCCTTCCTTCCTTCCTCTCATCTCTTCCTTCCTGCCTTCCTTCATTCATTCCTTCCTTTTTTTCTTCCTTTCTTACTTCTTTTGTTCCTTCCTTCCTCTCATCTCTCCTTCCTTTCTTACTTCTTTTGTTCCTTCCTCTCATCTCTCCTTCCTTTCTTTCTTTCTTCTTTCCTTCCTTCCTTTCCTCCTTCCTTCCTCTCATCTCTTCTTTCCTTCCTTCCTTTCATCTCTTCTTTCCTTCCTTCCTCTCATCTCTTCTTTCCTTCCTTCCTCTCATCTCTTCCTTCCTTCCTTACTTTCTTTCTTTCTTCCTTCTTTCCTTCTGGTATCCTGGGCATTACTTTCGGTCACAAACTCCTCAAAACCATGAAATTCATCTTCAGAGACACTTCCATCTGTGTTAGAGTTATCACTAGGGAAGAGAAGAGTCCCAGATTCGCCGGGGAGTCAGATATTCTTACCACTAGGGATGCTGAACATGGACTACTGAAATGGCTTTCCCACAATGCACCACTGGCTGCCCGATTTTTTTTATACTGCGCACACTGACCACACAGACCCATTCTCTCACATGTGGGCCTACCAGCTTTCTCCCACTTGATTTGAGGCCGCTAGAATTTAGGCGTATAAATACGTCCGAAACATTGGCTCGTAAGACGTATATATACGTCCGAAACAGTCAAAGGGTTAAATATTAGTTGATTGTTGTGGGTTTGCAAAACTACACAGAATTTTGTACAATATCCCTCTGAGAAATATGCTGGATATCACTATGTATAAATTTAACTAATTGAGGGTCCGTGCCGTTGTTCTACATGTTTGAAGCCCAGGTCCATGCCATTGTTCTATGGCGTAAGCTCAGCTCACTCAGATAAGCTGTGAGTGGTAAATTTTGGCCTAGATATGAGAGAATGTGTCAATGTGGTAAGTGTGCACCATATAAAAAAAAAACTGCAGCATGCAGTGAATAATGAGAAAAAACTGCGACCGTGTTTTTGGTTTAAAACGACTTTTTATTTTATTAACACATCGGCCGATTTCCACCAAGGCAGGGTGGCCCGAAAAAGAAAAACTTTCATCATTATTCACTCCATCACTGTCTAGCCAGAGGGGTGCTTTTACACTACAGTTATAAAACTGCAACATTAACACCCTCCATCAGAGTGCAGACACTGCTACTTCCCATCTCAGGACTCAAGTCCGGCCTGCAGGTTTCCCTGAATCCCTTCATAAATGTTACTTTGTCACACTCCAACAGCCGTCAAGTATTAAAAACCATTTGTCTCCATTCACTCCTATCAAATACGCTCACATATGCTTGCTGGAAGTCCAAGCCCCTCGCAACGAAACCTCCTTTACCCTCCCTCCAACCTTTCCTAGGCCGACCCTACGCGCCTTTCCCTCCACTACAGATTTATACACTCTAGTCATTCTGTCTCGTCCCATTCTCTCTACATGTCCGAACCACCTCAACCCCTCTTCAGCTCTCTGATAATAGTTTTGGTAATCCCGCACCTCCTCAATTTCCAAACTCTGAATTCTCTGCATTATATTCACATCACACATTGACCTCAGACATGACATCTCCACTGTCTCCAGCCTTCTCCTTGTTGCAACATTCATCACCC
>WNWK01029356.1:0-24488 GCA_009830355.1 Cherax destructor | reverse complement strand
TCACTTCCAGTTATATAAGGGAGGCATGGGACTACTGCAGCACCAATCATTTAAACTGACATAATTTTTACAAAATCCTTTAACTTTAGAAAATTCAGCTAACTCAATAAAAAAGTCTCCACTCCAATGGAAATAAGTCAATCTGTCTGATTTTTTGGGTTATCCAAGGTTCTCTACACATATGCTACTATGTATGATAATCTATGTATGTAACTGTATTTGTGTATACCTGAATAAACTTACTAACTTACTTACACCTACTAACACTCAAGTTACATAAAAATATCACTAACAAGCATGCAAGGAAAAAAAATAGAAGAAAATATAAATATCTTAATACTCGTACAGATTATTTTTTATATACAGTGGAACCCCGAGTTTCGATCTTAATCTGTTCCAGGAGCTAGTTCTAAACTCGAAACATTCGAAACTCGAAGCAATATTTCCCATAAGAAATATTGTAAATACAATTAATCCGTTCCAGAAATCCAAAAATATTAACAAAAAAATACATTTTATAGAGATTAATTATAGTTTTACATATACACAACAATCATACATAGTACAGTTATTAATAAAGAAATACAAACATTTAAATAAACATACAAAATAATGTTTTTACTTTATTGAAGATTGTTGATGTCATCTGGAAGATAGGGAGGAGTAGTGAGGGAGGGAGGGCTTAGTGTTTGGAAGGGGAATATCCCTCCATAAGGACTTCAGGTAACAAGTCCCTCTATGGGGTTACAACTTCCCTTCTTTTTCTTTTAATGCCACTACGACCAGCTTGAGAGTCACTGGACCCCTGTCTCGAAAAATAACTGTCAAGAGTCCTCTGTTTCTGGCGCCTCTTTAAGATGTCCCTAAAATGGGACACTGTTTTGTCACTGAACATGTTGCAGATATGGCTTGTTTCAGCTTGCTCAGGGTAATATTTTTCAGCAAATGCCTCACCTTATCCTCCTGTGAAGCAAGTTCTGAACTGTGTCTGATGCTGTTCCAGTTGAAGCTCTTCCAGCTTTTCAGTGGTTAGCTCTTCATTGTGGTCATCTACCAACTCTTCCACATCCTCGCCACTCACCTCCATCCAAAGGGACTTTCCCAATGTCACAATACCTTCCACAACAGGCAGAGAGTCATCTGCCTGTTGTGGAAGAGTCATCTGCCTGTTGAGGCTGTCAGGGTCAGCCTCAAACCCTTCAAAATCCCTCTCTTGGACACAACCTGGCCACAATTGTATGCAAGCAGAGTTCAAAGTCCTGGAAGTCACTCCCTCCCAAGCCTTACCTATAAGGCCTATGGAGTTGTAGATATTGAAGAGATTCCTACAGAACTCTCTTAGGGTCAACTCAGTGTCTGAGGTCACTTTAAAGCACTTTTCATACACTGCTTTTGTGTAGAGTTTTTTGAAGTTACAAATGACCTGCTGGTCCATGGGCTGGAGGAGAGGAGTGGTGTTAGGAGGCAAGAACTTCACTGTGATGAAACTGAAGTCCTTACACAGTAGGTCTACCAAGTTTGGAGGATGTGCAGGAGCATTGTCCAGTAACAGGAGGCACTTGAGTGGCAATTTATTTTCCAGGAGGTATTTTTTCACACTGGGGCCAAACTCTTCATGGACCCACTCTTTGAAAATTTGCCTTGTGATCCATGCCTTATGATTAGCTTTCCACAACACACACAATTTATTCTTGATGACATTGTGTTTCTTGAACACTCTGGGATTTTCTGAGTGATACACCAGTAAAGGCTTTACTTACACCTTTGGGGGTCGACCCCTTTGGTCACCAAAATTATGAAATTTGATTGAAAACTAACGGAATTATGCTTTCGCGAAGTTAGCGGTAGCCATGACACTTGCGCATCGGCGATTTTGCCCACTTTGAGCCCTATTTTCGACAAATTCCAAGGTTTCAGTCTCCTAAAATTATAGCTATTTCGCTATAACTCCATTTCGTCTATCGATTGAGTACAAGAAACTGCCTATTTACCAATTTCATCTACCCAAAATAGTGGTCAGAAAATGGCAATTTTCCAATTAAACACAAATTTCAAACGATGCCAATTTCAAAATAGGGTCCAGAGTAAACAAGGCAGGCATTCCTGGCACTCAAATAACATGTTCTCTGTTCATTAGTCACGTCTCCAGGCCCTTGTTCCATTACTTTTGATTTTCATTTTGAATTTTTATTCTCACAAAAAATAGAAGATTTACTGTTATGTATACAACTGCATCATTGTAAAAATGGTATAAATAATATCAGAGCACTTGTGCATGAATATAAGACTCGCCAGTTGATGTGTATTGGAGGCATGGTGTGATTTGTTTACTCTTGAACATTGTCAAAAATAGAACATTTTCGCTACTTTGAGCTCAATTTCAAGGTACTTGTCATTGTCATACCAATCAAAATCATCTCTATTTCTGTAATATATCTTCCATTCTATCAAATGAGACCAAGAAAACGAGAATACATCAATAAATATCATACGAAAATCGACTGCAAAGTCGCTGTTTTAATTGAAAAAAACGGTCAGAGTTTTTTTTCTCTCATTATGCAGTGTGTACTGCAGGATTTTTTTTATACTGCGCACACTGACCACACAGACCCATTCTTTCATATGTATGCCTACCAGACGTTTTCTGCTTAAATTGAGGCCGCTAGAATTTGGGCGTACTAGTACGGCACCAACCCCTGCTCGTAAAATGTACTAGTATGGCACCGACCCCGAAAGGGTTAAAATCCCCACTTGCGTTAGAACAAAATAAGAGAGTTAGCCTGTCTTTCATTGGCTTGTGTCCTGGCAGTGCCTTTTCCTCCTGAGTAATGTAGGTCCTGTTTGGCATTTTCTTCCAAAACAGGCCTGTTTCATCACAACTGAATACTTGTTTGGGTTTCAAATTTTCAGTCTTTATGTACTCCTGAAATTTAGTTATGAATTTTTAAGCCGCATGTTTGTCTGAACTGGCAGCCTCACCATGCCTGTGTATGCTACTACGCTTCTTAAATCTGTCAAACCAGCCACTGTTGGCCTTAAAATCACTAACACTAAAATCAGCACTGGTTCCAGGCATTTTCTTTACAAGCTCGGCATGCAACTGCCTTGCCTTTTCACAAATGATTGTCTCCGACACACTATCACCCGCTAACTCTATCCTTGATCCACACCAGCAACAACTTCTCAACCTGTTCGACTATTTTTTTTTTTATTTTTGGTTAGCATATCAGCACCTTTTGCAACATCAGCTTCTTTGATTTGTTCTTTCCTTGCCAGGACAGAAGCGATAGTTGACTTGTTTTTGCCACATATCCTGGCAAGCTCTGCAATTCGCACACCACTCTTGTATTTTTGTACTATTTCCTTCTTCATGTCTATGGTGTTTCTCACTTTCTTTACCACAGGGGTACCACTAGGAACTTTCTTTGGACCCATGGTAGCTTATTTCACAATCGCACTTAATGAACAAGCTCCAAACACAATTAAGTAATTGTGAAATGTTTGGAAGAGCACGCAGGGTAATATTCACTGGAGGATAAACAAAGCTAGACTGACTCATGACGCCTGCACAGGCAGGTGCGCAGGCGCTGGGCGGACAGGTCTGGTATGCACACTGTTCGAAACACAGGGCATGTTCGATACTTGGGACAAAATTTGTTCAAAAAAAAGCATTCGAAACTCGAATCGTTCGATAGTTAAGGCGTTTGAAACTAGGGGTTCCACTGTACAGCCTCTCCTCACTTAGCAACGTACTCATTTACCAATGCCTTGGACTTACGACAGGCTCTCTGACCAGTATTCATACTTAAATAATGTATATTAGAGCTGATTTCCTCGATTCTTTTAATTTCATTATACAGTACACTACTGTATAAACATTTAAAAATATACCAGAAATGTTATAAATGGTGCAAAGGTGACATTAAGACAATATCAAAGATGGCTGACACAAACCCACTAACATTATAGTATTCTCCTCAACTAGCGACGAATTCATTTAACGATGTGGTCTTAGGAATGGAACTCCGTCGTTAAGTGAGGAGAGGCTGTAATCATCTAGCACCAGATCTTTATAATAATAATACTAATATTACTTTATTTAGACATGGTACAATGATACATAGTTGGGTAGACATGATACATAGGTATAAATGAGATGTACATGCCAAATCCCCTAATATGCTGTGCATTGCAGGCATTCTTAGGACTATTTAATAGTAGACTACATGGTAAAAAATTATGGTTGATAATTTATAAAATAAGTATAATTGTGTATCTAAGTTATAAAGTTTGAATATAAGTTGAACATATCAATTAATTGTAGCAATGCAACTAATGAGTGAGATAACAATTTAAAACAATTAATTGCATTGCAGTTACAGTTTACGTGGTCATTATAATGTAAATGTTATAGAAACAGTTAGCTTAGTATGTATTATTCATAACAGGTTTTTACATTTTTACATACACTTTTTTTTTTTTATAACACACTGGCCATCTCCCACTGAGGCAGGGTGACCATTCACACATAATCACTGTCTTTGTAGAGGTGCCCATATACATCACAAATAGATGAGTATGTACACACATATACCCTACACTACTACAGTGGACCCCCGGATTTTGTACTGCTCCCAACTCGAACAATTATGTAAGTGTATTTTTGTAAGTGCTTTTGTAAGTGTATTTTTGGAGGTCTGAAACTGACTAATCTAATTTACATTTGTCCTTATGGGAACAAATTTGTTCGGTAACGGCACTCAAACAGCATTCTGGAATGAATTATGGCCGATAACCGGTGGTCCACTGTATAGGAACATACATACCATTTTGGACTGCACAACAAAATTCCTGCTTTGATAAACTAAGATTAAAATTTTTTGATTTTTGAACACTTGAACTCTTTTTGGGTTGTACTTTGGAAGACCATCTGTTATACTTGGATGAACACCAGTTGATTTATCATGTACCTGGAGAACATGGGTAATTTTATTAGTCCTATTCTTCACATCTGTTTAACATGGGCCAATACTGGCAAAATACAATTAAAAATACTGTAGGTCCTAGTACTGCATTGTAAATAACCTCATAGTCTCAATAATAGTGAATTTTTTATTCAAATCAATTATTGTACAATAATGCTGTGAAGAAATGAGAAAAAATATATGAAGAATAACAGTGATCATGTTGCCTAATATACTGTAAAAACAAGTTATGGTAACTGAATATTTTTTACACCAGTAAGAAAAAGAAAAAAAGCCATGTACAGTGGACCCCAGGATTACGTACTGCTCCAAACTCGAACAATTATGTAAGTGTATTTTTGTGGGTCTAAAAGGACTAATCTAATTTACATTATTCCTTATGGGAACAAATTCGTTCGGTAACGGCACTTGAACAGCATTCTGGAATGAAATAATGATGTAATCCGGGGGTCCACTGTATAACAAAATACAATCACCGAGTATTAAGATAGCTTACCTTGTCACTGGATTTCCTTGATTTTACCCTGGTGTAAACACTCTTGCCTTTCTTGAAATCACTGCAAAAATCATCTATACATCTGAGAACAAAAAAAAAAAGTTTAACAAAATAAAAACTGTAAAGGTGCAAAAGATAAAAATCACCTTTGCTCAAAAGCCATGAAATAATAAAAAGCAAGAAATATAACTATTATGGTAAGTTTTCTTTGTCCTTTAATTTCATTTTGTCTTATGCATCTCATACCTATCTTGTGAGTGGTAGTCATAAAACTAAAATGTCAGATAATGCATCCAGAATCTAGATTCCAATATTTTGTTAGTTTAAGTAAGTTACAGTAAAAACAAACCATTTAAAAATTAGATGATCAGATAACAGGGAGACAAACTCAGAAAATTGATTAATCTGTATATATTTTGACTCCCTTGTGGGATCTGCTGAAGAGGACCTCAGAAGGAGGTCAAAATATACAAATCAATTAATCTTCTGAGTTTCTGTTATTGATCATATTAATACAAAGAACAAATAATGAAAAAATATGAAATGTTTAATTTAATCATAGAGGACCATAAAGGTTGCTTATATATAAATTTGTGCTGGATTTAAAGTACATGTATATGGAACTTTTAACCATTTCAGGGTCGCACGGCATTCTCCCAAACTCGTTCTCAGGGTCGCAAATTTTTTGGAAAAAAAAAAAAATATTTTTTTTTCTTAAAAAATGATAGAGAATATTTTTCCGATCATAACGCCACCAAAATTATGAAATTTGATGGAAAACTAACGGAATTATGCTCTTGCGAAGTTAGCGGTATCGATGACATTTACGCATCGGTGATTTCGCCCACTTTACAAGAATCAAGAGACACGGGAAGAACAAAAAGCCATAAATGAAATTGAAAGAAACCCAAAGTATTTCTTTTCCTATGCAAAATCAAAGTCGAGAACAACAACCAGTATTAGGCCCCTACTTAAACGGGATGGGTCCTACACAGATGACAACAAGGAAATGAGTGAGTTACTTAAGTCCCAGTATGACTCAGTTTTTAGCGAGCCACTAACCAGACTGAAAATCGAAAACCTAAATGAATTTTTTATGAGAGTGCCACAGAATTTGACAGACGCATGCCTTTCTGACATCACCACGACGCCAAATGACTTCGAAAAGGCAATAAATGACATGCCCATGCACTCTGCTCCAGGCCCAGACTCATGGAACTCCGTGTTCATCAAGAACTGGAAGAAGCCCCTATCACACGCTTTTAACATCTTTTGGAGAGGAAGCATGGACACTGGGATCGTCCCGCAGCTACTAAAAACAACAGACATAGCCCCGCTCCACAAAGGGGGCAGTAAAGCAATAGCAAAGAACTACAGACCAATTGCGCTAACGTCCCATATCATAAAAATATTTGAAAGGGTTCTAAGAAGCAAGATCGCCACCCATCTTGATACCCATCAATTGCACAACCCAGGACAGCATGGGTTTAGAGCAGGCCGCTCCTGTCTGTCCCAACTACTGGACCACTACGACAAGGTCCTGGATGCTCTAGAAGATAAACAGAATGCAGATGTTATATACACAGATTTTGCAAAAGCCTTTGACAAGTGTGACCATGGTGTAATAGCACACAAAATGCGTGATAAAGGAATAACAGGAAAAGTTGGTAGATGGATCTATAATTTCCTAACATGTAGAACACAAAGAGTAGTAGTCAACAGAGTAAAGTCTGAGGCAGCTACTGTGAAAAGCTCTGTTCCACAAGGCACAGTACTTGCTCCCATCCTATTCCTCATCCTCATATCAGATATTGACAGGGATATAAGCCACAGTGCTGTGTCTTCCTTTGCAGATGACACCCGAATCTGTATGACAGTGTCCACCGTTGAAGACACTGCAAGACTCCAAGCAGACATAAACCAAATCTTTAAATGGGCTGCAGAAAACAATATGAAGTTCAATGATGAGAAATTTCAATTACTCAGATACGGAAAACGTGAAGAAATTAAAATCTCTTCGGAGTACAAAACTAATTCCAACCACACAATAGAGAGAAAAACTAATGTCAAAGACCTGGGAGTGATCATGTCAGAGGATCTCACCTTCAAGGACCATAACAAAGTAGCAATTGCATCTGTTCGAAAAATGACAGGATGGATAATGAGAACCTTCAAAACCAGGGATGCCAAGCCCATGTTGACACTTTACAGATCGCTTGTTCTATCTAGGCTAGAATATTGCTGCACACTAATGGCACCTTTCAAGGCGGGTGAAATTGCTGACCTTGAAAATGTGCAGAGAACCTTCACCGCACGCATAAGTGCGATAAACCACCTCAACTACTGGGAACGCTTGAAGTTCCTAAACCTGTACTCTCTAGAACGCAGGCGGGAGAGATACATTATTATATACACATGGAAAATTCTCAAGGGCTTATTACCAAACTTGCACACAAAAATCACTCCCTACGAAAGCAAAAGACTCGGCAGGCGATGTAACATCCCCATAATGAAGAGCAGGGGTGCCACTAGCACGTTGAGGGACAACACAATAAGTGTCAGGGGCCCAAGATTGTTCAACTGCCTCCCAGCATACATCAGGGGGATTACCAACAAACCCCTGGCTGTCTTCAAGCAGGCACTGGACAGGCACCTAAAGTCGGTACCTGACCAGCCGGGCTGTGGTTCGTATGTTGGACTGCATGTGGCCAGCAGTAACAGCCTGGTTGATCAGGCTCTGGTCCAACATGAGGCCTGGTCACAGACCGGGCCGTGGGTGCGTTGACCCCTGGAATTCTCTCCAGGTAGACTCCAGGTAGTTTGAGCCCTATTTTCAGTAAATGTCGTATCAGTATCATATGTACACTGTGTAGTGTACCAGCATTCAGCATTCATCCCACTTATACAGCTGGTCCCTTTGCGTGTGACGTCACGGTACCCGCTGACGTCAGAGGCTCAGCGCATGTGCACAGCCTCATGTAGGCGCTCACCCTCACTAGCGTTAGACCTACGAGCGAGACAGACGGTGTGGCTGGATTCTCCTTCACTTACTGTAAATATACCGTAACCATCCAACAAGGAGTATCTTTGACCTCCTATATATCTCTCTCAAGACCCACACAACAAGTGGTAGCAGCGGTGTGCTGTAATTTTTATCGATTACGATGTTATAGAGAGATAGACTACGACAACCAAGCAAACAGCCTCCAGACCGACCACGTTACCAGCTACTACATCCAAGAAGTCTACTTATCTACAGTATCTCCTGGTCAGCTAAGTGCCTTATTTGTTAATTTTGCTAAAACCTACGAGGGGTTGACCCGGGTTTTGCAAATTCTGTACGAGTAAGCCAGTGAGGGGAGAGTCCCATTCAAGCCAGTAAAGCCACCACCAGTTATGTCAGCCTAGGCTTAAGCCAGCTTCTACCTTGCTGTGCTAATTTGTCACAAGATTCTAAGCCAGTCAATCTGTGTGAATATATTCTACTAAGCCAGCAAGCCACTCTGCTGTCTGAGAAGTAAGCCACGTGAGTTCACGCATTTATACCACCTTTGTACTCCAGTGTATTGCTGTTCTGAGTACAATACCATCCCCGTGGTATTCCTGGGTTATTCAAGCCACCCTGGGTTAAGTTCATGTAAACGGCGTAAGCCACAGGCGCACGCGGGAAGCGGTGTAAGCCTAGCTACAACACCACCCCCCCACCACCCACGCTAAGCAGACGCCTTGACCACGTGCATCCACCCACACAAAGCATTAAGTGTGGATTATTTCACCCTTAACTGAGTCCTGCAAGCAGTTATTGGCTACGAACCAGGTCGAGCGTCCTGAGTGTGTTTCTTCTGAACTGTTGTGCCAACTGTAAAAAGCCTCGGTTCGTAGTCCACCGGTTTATGCACATTACTTCAAGTTATCAACAACTGGACCAGACCACCAGCATCCACCACCACCCTCCACCACCACGCTTCAGTCACCGATCTCCACCCTAGAGACATTTATTGTGTTGTTGTTTTATTTTTCAGATAATCTATAGACAATTTCGTGTGTTGAGACAATTTCTGCGAGTTACATAAATTTTGAGTTATCCTAGGAAGTGTTCTGTGTTAAATTAATTATTTGCATTAATTTTTGATTTCACTAGTATTGTCTCTTGTTAATTATTGCGTTATAATTTCTGTGAATTTCGTTGTGTTACTAAGTATGCAGTAAGTACAGTTTTGTTAAAGTTATCTTGTGTTCCAATATTCCACCAAGTAGTAATTTTAAAGATTTTAAATTTCTTCCCCAACATTGTCCATGTGTTGTTGAATTTTCTGTCTTGTTAATTATTGTGTTTCACCAAGTGTACTATCCCAGAGTTATTTTTTTTTATTATCTTACCCTTGTTTGTTAATGTTTTAATTGTGTAATTAATTAATTTTGCTTGCCCCAGTAACTACATATTGTTTTCTCCTCCAAGCAATTTTTAACATTTTACCAGTAGTATTCCCTGCTAATTCTTATGTGTTGCAGTCAGTGTTACTTATTCCCATTGCACCCAATATTGTTTTGTGTACTTGTTCTTTTTGTATAGTGCTAATGTGCCTTCACTTTGCAGATTAGTGATTTAACTTACTGAAGATATTATTTTGCTCCAATAATTATATATAGTCGACAAGAGCATGACTTTGTATATGCAGTAAGTTAACTGTTCTGTGCCTTGATGAGTATCTTCCAGCTGATGTAAGTGTTAATACCATTTTATTGTCATTAATTTTTTCATTTGTTTTTATGTGTTGTTGAACAAATTCACTCTTAAGTTTGTCTAAAGTCAGTGTTTTTAGTAAATTGTTCAGTAACTGTTGCATTGAGTTACCTTGCTTTGCTTGCAATTAAGAGTAAGAGTGTTCAAACTATTTTATTTCTAATATCTTTGTGTTGTGTGAAAATAATTTACCCCAGTGAGAATTTTTTTCAATCAGTCATTCCTGAAATTGATTTTGTGTAAAGTAAATTCGCCAGTATTCACCTTGTTTTATCAATTTTGTTGTGTTTAATTGCTCTAGTAACTTGTCATTTCCTAAGAGTAATACGTAATATTCCAGTGAACTTCTAGAGATTCAAGCAGTAAAGTTACTTTCATTTATTGCCAGTGAACAATTCTATCGAATTGTTTTATCAGATTGTTGCTAGTGCCATAACCATTATTGAATTCTTTTAATTAGTTGTGCATTTAATTCTTTTATTGTGTTGCAATTTTGTTGATATTTAAAGAAAAGAAAACTCATTTTGCTGTTCAAGTTAAAGCTAGATTGTTTATCTTAGTGTGTTGAATTTTCTTGCCAAGTCAATTTCCAGTGAGTTATCTTTTCTTTAGTGTTATTGTGCTATTATCCGTGTTACTCATGCAGAATAGTTAATAATTACTATCAGTTAAGCTATATTGTGCCATATACTTGTGTAAATTTTGCTTTCAATTCGATTCTCGTTTAATTGCTCAGTCATGTCTCAGGAAAATGTACTAACTTGTAATGGGGTGAGTGTTGCCAGTCAAGGCAATGACGTGGGACTGCCTAGTCAGAATCAATTGAATAACGAACGACAAAAGACTCCTCGTTCTTCTAACTACTCTAGAGACCCCATTGATTCACTACCCCTTTTTAATGGTGACCCAGACAGTCTTGACGACTGGTTCCTTGCAATTCGTTCAAGGGCAAGTTCCGTGGAAAGTCCTCCATCGGAGGAGCGCCTTATTACAATGGCAAAAGAATCCTTGGCTAGGTCGCCTGCCGCTAATAATGTGTTGACTCTTTTGCGTATGAAAGAATTCAAAGGTCTAACTAAATGGGAAGAATACGAATCAAGATTACGTAAGTTCCTCAATCCTAAGGAGGCCGTAGATCCGTTTATTGTACTAAAGGAACTAGTGAACGCGGTCCCTAGGCACGATGAACAGCTGTGTCAATTTGCTTTCAGGTTAGATGCCCTCTTATCATCGTTTGCGACTGGATTCCAAAAATCCTCTTTCTTCCCGCCTGGCCATGTAATGGATGGTTGGTCAATAGGTAAATTTGCAGCTTATGGTGCCATTAAGCAATTGATGCCACCTACAGCAGTATATGCTTATAAGGCAAGTCCTTTAACTGTCAGTGTAGAACCTCTTGAAGCTCTCGGACATGTCCGTGATTTGTGTCCCCCCAAATCGTTCCCTCATCGTAGGTCAGTACAATCCACATTACCTGAGTTACAGCACTCAATCCCGCCTGTCGTTTGTGCAACACGGCAAGGCCCTAGTAACTATTATTCCCGTTCTTCTTCCAAAGGGAGTGTGAAAAGTCAGTACGCTCATAGTAACCCATAGTAACCGTAGTACCTATAGTGACCACAGCAGACGTATCTGCTACAACTGTGGTTACAGAGGTCATATTGCAATAAACTGTCCTGACAATGCCTCTAAGAAACGTCGCACTGTCGAAGAGCCCTATCCAGACTTACCTTATTGCACTTATCACCGGATAGCGGGCCATGATACTTCCGAGTGTAATGCCTTAAATAACCGCGGGTATTCCAGATCCTTCCGTGGTCGCTCATACAGTAGAAGTAGAAGAGGTAATAGAGGCCGTGGTTCCCAGCCTAATAACCAGAACCAAGCAAAGTTTGTGAACTCGGGGGAATCCGAGCACCCCAATCAGACCGCCCAGTTGTGACAGTAGGAGAGACCGAGTACTCCATCCCCACCCAGAATTCCTTCGAGGCTCTGTGTGATCTCGGTGGAGAGGATTGCGGTGATGAAACTCCAGTAACTGATGATGACTGCTCTGTAGATGAGATAATTGAGGAAAGTATTGATGAAATTCCAGTGATGGAAGATGATACTTTTGGAGACGAGGTGGAAGAAACTTTTACTGATGATAATCCGCCATCTTGTTTGCATACTTGTAGTAGGTCAGATGCAGTGCTCCTTCCTTAAGTGAATGTAACCTGACCTGTACTAATTCCTTAAGTGGAAGTGACCTGACCAGGTGGTCGGCTGGACAATTATATGAGTGGGTGCGGTTGGGTGTGAATTGGTCCTGACTAGCTTGTGCTACTAGGTCAGATGCAGTGCTCCTTCCTTAAGTGAATGTAACCTGACCTGGCTGGGTAGGGGCATTGGCTTAAGCCGTTGGAGATTTGGACCTGCCTCGCATGGGCCAGTAGGCCTGCTGCAGTGTTCCTTCTTTCTTATGTTCTTATGTTCTTATATTAGTTCCAGTGCAAATATGGGTCCCTTAGTAGAAGGATCCGTGTATGGCGCACCCGTCCAGGTGTTTATGGATTCTGGGGCACAAGTCAATATCATCAGGTCTAGTTTGTTTAGAGATAAGCAGCTAAAACATGTCCTTCTTATAGAACCAGCTCGTGTGTCCACCCTTCGTGGTGTTGTGGGTTCTCCATTACGTGTCAGAGGTCGGACTACTCTTACCTTCTTTATCCAAGGTAGAGAATTAACCACTTCTTTCCTTGTCGTTGATAAGATTAGTTTCCCTGGTGACCTGCTGCTCGGATTTGCTGCCATGAGAGATTTCCGAATTGTGCTTGATCCTTACCGATGGCAGGCAGAAATCGATGACCTAGTTGTACCATTTTGGGGTTATCAACTGGGATCCGAGGTCTGCCATACAGCTGCAGAGTTTACAGACCGGATTAAGTACTTGCAAGCCGATATGTTACCTAGTAGCGTTGCCAAGCGGCCAGGCACTGGAAATTCTGTCACTCAAGTCTGTGTTCCACCCTCAACAAATTTAGACATGCAAGATAGTGCCCAGCCTACTCAGGTACCGGAGGTATCCCGGACCGCCTTGAGTACTGAGTCTATCTCGGCAATGCCGACTAATTCAAGTAGTAGTTTCTCCACAGGGGACGCCTTGTCGGAAAACACCTATTTGAAATTAGTAATGCCATCTCTTATCGACGTCATGTGCCGTCTGCAGAAAGATACCTCTGTAGCAGCTAGTGCCCTCACTAGAGTGTCTGTTGTTGTCCCCCATGTTCCAGATGGTGACAATGTCCTAGTTGACAGTAATTCCTGCAGAGTGAAGGGTTTATTTGTTGAGCCATCTTTACATACTGTCCAAGACAGTAAGATATTTCTAGTTGTCGCTAATACCTTGGGTCACAGTGTTCGACTCAGAGCCAATACCATCATTGTTGATCTTGTTCACTACCCTTACCCTATTCGGGTTGAGGATGAGTTGCCACCTGACCAGTGGGTCGGTGCTATTTCAACCGGGGAGGATCCATCCACTCCACCGGACCAGTCTATTCCACCAGTAGAAGAGAAAGACTTAGCTTCTACTGACTTTCCAGACGAAGTCGGACGGTTGTTGAAACTGTTGAATAAACACCGTAGAGCAATTGCCTTACCAGGTGAGAAGATGGGTTTAACGAACCTATTGTCCCATCGTATCCCACTTGAACCTGGTACCAGACCAATTTATGTACCTGCGTACAGGATGCCGCATTCACAAGTCGCTGTCGCAGAGGAATTAATAAATAAGATGCTTGACGATGGTGTGATCGTACCTAGTAACTCACCCTGGAATGCGCCCTTAATCCTAGTACCTAAGAAGGACGGTACTTGGCGCCCAGTGATTGGTTTTAGGAAGTTAAATGCGAAAACAATTCCAGACCGTTTCCCACTCCCTGTACTTGGTGACCTGTTACGTAATATAGGAGATAATAAGGTCTTCTCAACCCTCGATTTGTTACAAGGGTTTTGGCAAGTTCCTCTTCATGAGGACAGCCAAGAGCTCACCGCATTCTCTACTCCAACAGGTCATTTCGAATTCTGTCGTATGGCTTTCGGATTAAGATCTTCACCTATCACATTCTCGAGGCTCATGACCAATATTTTTAGAGGCCTTATAGGAAAAGATCTAATGGTATATTTAGATGACGTAATTGTTATGTCCGAGGATGTAAATAAGCATTTAGAAAGACTAGAGAAGGTACTGAGTAAGCTTGAAGAAGCCAATCTAAAGATCAAACTGTCTAAATGTCAATTTTTCAGATCAGAAATTAAGTTTCTGGGTCACGTAGTCACTCCTAGAGGGGTTACGACTGACCGAAGTAAAGTAGATGCAATATTGAATTTTCCAACTCCCAAAACTGCTGATGCCGTAAGATCCTTTGTGGGCTTAGCAGGTTTTTATAGATCATATATTGCCAATTTTTCCTCAATAGCAGCTCCTCTAACTGAGTTGCTTAAGAAAAATGCTCCATTTGTTTGGACCTTCAGTCAGGAAAAAGCATTGCAAACCTTGAAAGAAAGATTAACTTCTGCTCCAATCTTAAAATTCCCAGATTTTACAAAGCCTTTCTATTTAACCACTGATGCTAGTTCTATAGGCATTGGTGCAGTTCTTGCACAGAAGATTGATAGTAAATACAACGCAGTTGCATTTGCTAGTCGAGTCCTTACAAAGGCTGAAAGGAATTATACAGTAACTGAGCAAGAAGCCTTAGCAATAGTGTGGTCTTTAAAACACTTCCGAGACATAATTTATCAGTACCCTGTCCATGTCTTGACAGATCATGCACCTCTAATACCATTGTTCCAGAATAAACAACCTACTGGAAGACTAGCTAGATGGTCCTTAACTATCCAAGAGTTCAACCCTACCTTTGAACATTTACCTGGCAAGTCAAATGTAGTTGCAGATGCTTTATCGTGTCATGTTAGCATAGTAACTGCTGATCCTCCGTTTAGTGCTGAGGATGTAAAGAATGCCCAAAGAACAGATCCCTTGTGGTCTGGTGTGACTCGATTCCTGCTACAGGAAGACCTTATTCTTACTGTGAAGCCACCAGCACCTATCAGTGACTTTGTTATGAACCAAGAATTACTGTATCGCATAACCGAGCTGGGAACGCCTAGTAGACGGGCATACCAGTTAGTAATTCCTCAGTCACTAGTAAAAGTAGCTTTACAGCTAATTCACGATGCACCAGGTGTTGCACACCCTGGTATGGACCGTTCGATTAAACAAGCAAGATTGAAGTACTTTTGGCCTCGTATGGCAACTGATATTACCGAGTATGTTAAGAAGTGTAGTGTTTGTATGAAACACAAGGGTAATATCAACGGTCCCAATCCTATCCAGATGTATCCCACTACTAGTGAGCCATGGGAAAGAGTTGCAATAGATCTGCTAACTAATTTTCAATGTACAACGCAAGGCAATAAACATCTGTGTGTGATGGTCGATCATTTCACCAGATATTGTGAGTTAGTTCCTATTCCAGACAAGACTGCCGAGACAGTAGCTAAAGCGTTTAAGGAACGTATAATCTGTAGACACACCACTCCTAAATCCTTAGTATCCGATAATGGAGGTGAATTTTGCAACGAGATTCTAGAAAACCTATGTGCCTTGTATAAGATTACTAAATCTACCATTGTTCCACACCATCCTGCCAGCAATGGTTTAGCAGAAAGAACTAATAAAAAAGTACTCGATGTCTTGAGAGCCACTGTTAATCCCAATAGTTCAACCTGGGATGAAGTTATACCTGATGTTCAATGTGCTATAAATTCTGCTTTCAATGCTTCTATAGGAGATACGCCGCATTACGCCTTGTATGGTGTTGACAAGCGTTTGCCTTATGAGTTGTTATATTCTAATCCAAAACCGTCGTATAACCCTGATGATTTCATAGCAACTCGTACCAGCCAAGCTCAGAGTGTTTTCAGAAGAATCCGTGAAACACTTCATAAGTCAACAGCAGAATTTACTAGAGTAACTAATACTAAAGCCAAACCGACTAAAGTTCAAGTAGGGTCCAGAGTCATGTTGTTCAACTTTAACAAAACTTCAGCAATGCCTAAATTAGACCAAAAGTTTGTTGGCCCATATCGAGTAGTTGAACATATCAAGGGCAATAAGTATAAAGTTAGAGAACTTAGTACGGGTAAGTGTAAAGAATCACATTTAGATCATATGAAGTTAGTATGTGACGAAGACGAAGCCCCTGACAACCAGACTGTTGTGACTGACAATGATAATCCGTCTGACCCCGTACCTTCAACTTCTAGTAGTGAGTCAGAGGGACAACCTGATTGTCGTTACTCCTTGCGTACACGACAAGTGTTGAGAAACCCCCAAGTATCATTTGTTGATATCAGTGTAGACCCTCCTCAATCAGAAGTTGAGTTACCTACTGTAACAGAGTTTGATCCACCCAGAGATGATAACCATTCTGCATATGTAAATCTTACCCTAGCAGAGTTGGGGTTAAATGTAAATAGACTGTACAATTAGATGATTGAGTTAAGAGAAATTGTCGACTGTGTGTTTTGTTACTAAGTGTTCATTATCTAGAATTTTTTTGTGTGTTCATGTTCCCTGCGAGTTCTGAGCTTTAACAGTTGACCGTGCTAGCCGAGTCTCTCTTTTTCTGTTAAAACTTCTTCCTTGTAAATATATTTATTCTTCCTCAGAACCCGCTGAGTGCATGAATACAGATTGATCGATCAAATTTGAAAATTGTAATTTATGTAATCCATTATATCTAGATCCATTAAATTTCTCTTATGTACCATTAACTTAAGAAGTGCGAGAGTAAGATTAATCTTGATCAGTTCAAAGTTATAATGTGTTTGCTATTGTATAGATTCATCCAGTACCACCTGTCTGTTCAGTCTATAGAGTTGTATAGTATGCCGAGACGTCATACGATAACATGGCCGAGCTGTCGTATCAGTATCATATGTACACTGTGTAGTGTACCAGCATTCAGCATTCATCCCACTTATACAGCTGGTCCCTTTGCGTGTGACATCACGGAACCCGCTGACGTCAGAGGCTCAGCGCATGTGCACAGCCTCATGTAGGCGCTCACCCTCACTAGCGTTAGACCTACGAGCGAGACAGACGGTGTGGCTGGACTCTCCTTCACTTACTGTAAATATACCGTAACCATCCAACAAGGAGTATCTTTGACCTCCTATATATCTCTCTCAAGACCCACACAACATAAATTCCAATGTTTCAGTCTACTAAAATTATAGCTATTTCGCTAGAATTCCATTTGTTCTATCAATTGAGCATAAGAAACCGCCAATTTACCGATTTCAACTACCCAATAAGGAGATCAGAAATTGGCAATTTGGCCAATTTCACACAAATTTCAAAAGATGCCAATTTCAAAATAGGGTCCAGAATAAACGAGACAGACATTCCTGGCACTCAAATAACATTTTATCTGTTCATTAGTCACGTCTCCAGGCCCCTCTTACATTACTTTTGCTTTCCATTTTGAATTTTTATTCTCACAAAAAATAGAAGATTTACTGTTATGTATACAACTGCATCATTGTAAAAACGGTATAAATAATATCAGCGCACTTGTGCAAGAATATTAGATTCATCAGTTGATGTGTATTGGATGCAAGGCTTGATTTGTTTACTCCTGAATGTCAGCAAAAATCGAATATTTTCATTATTTTGAGCTCAATTTCAAGGTACTTGTCATCGTGAAACCAGTCAAAATTATCTCTATTTCTGTAACATATCATCCATTCTATCAAATGAAATTCAGAAAACGAGAATACAAGCAAAAATACTATACAAAAATAGACTGCAAAGTCGCTGTTTTAAACCAAAAACACGGTCAGAGTTTTTTTTCCCTCATTATGCACTGTGTGGTGCAGGATTTTTTTTATACTGCGCACACTGACCGCACAGACACATTCTCTCACATCTAGGCCTACCAGCCTGTCTCCATTTTATTTGAGGGCGCTAGAATTTAGGCGTACTAGTACGACGAAAACCCTGGCATGTAAGCCATACTAGTACGGCCAAAACCCTGAAAGGGTTAAGTAATGATTGAAAAGAGGGCATCATGAGAAGTGACTTTTTTAACAGAAGAGAGCAGAGGCAAATACTGTAGTCTCAAGATTTAATCAGCTATTGCAGTGTGAGTGAGATTATATCTATTAAGTAATTCATGAAAAGCAATTAGCGTGACTTTGGAGGTGGGAAATACAATGGCTACATGATTAAGACAGATGAGATGTTGTAGTTTGGTGGGTCATTATTAACCCTTTGGGGGTCGACAGGCCTTCTCGGAAACATGTTCTCAGGGTCGAAAATTTTTTGGCAAAAAAAAAAAAAAAAAAAAAAATTTTCTTATGAAATGATAGAGAATCTTTTTCCAATCATAACGCCACCAAAATTTGATAAAAAACTAACGGAATTATGGTTTCGCGAAGTTAGCGGTATCGATGACATTTACGCATCGGCGATTTCGCCCATTTTGAGCCCTATTTTCGGCAAATTCCAATGTTTCAGTCTACTAAAATTATAGCTATTTCGCTAGAACTCCATTTCTTCTATCGATTGAGTACAAGAAACCACCTATTTACCAATTTCAACTACCCAAAATAGTGGTCAGAAAATGGCAATTTGGACAATTTCACACAAATTTCAAATGATGCCAATTTCAAAATAGGGTCCAGAATAAACAAGGCAGACATTCCTGGCACTGAAATAACATCTTCTCTGTTCATTAGTCACGTCTCCAGGCCCCTCTTACATTACTTTTGTTTTTCATTTTGAATTTTTATTCTCACAAAAAATAGAAGATTTACTGTTATGTATACAATTGCATCATTGTAAATATGGTATAAATAATGTCAGAGCACTTGTGCATGAATATTAGACTCGCCAGTTGATGTGTATTGGATGCATGGTGTGATTTGTTTACTCTTGAACATAATAAAAAATCGAACATTTTCGCTACTTTGAGCTCAATTTCAAGGTACTTGTCATTGTCAAACCAATCACAATCATCTCTATTTCTGTAATATATCTAACATTCTATCACATGAGACCAAGAAAACGAGAATACATCAATAAATACCATACGAAAATAGACTGCAAAGTCGCTGTTTTAAACAAAAAAAACGGTCAGTTTTTTTTTTCTCATTATGCAATGTGTGGTGCAGGATTTTTTTTATACTGCGCACACTGACCACATAGACCCATTCTTTCATATGTAGGGCTACCAGCCGTTTCCCCTTAATTTGAGGCCGCTAGAATTTATGCGTACTAGTATGGCACCAACCCCGAAAGGGTTAAATCAAGATTTATCTGCCTTTTTGGAAAACAGCTAAGTTGCAAGTGATAGTAAATCTGTTATCTTCTCTAGTTCTCCTTACCTTAATGAAAAATGGATTATATATACAGTGGTCCCTCGGTTTTCGCCGAAAATTCATTCCAGAATGCTGCTCAAGTGCCATTACCGAATGAATTTACTTCCTTAAAAAATAATGTCACGTAGGTTAGTCTATTTCAGACCCCCAAAAATACACTTTCAAAAGCACTTATAATATTACACTTACATAACTGTACAATTTTCGAGGTGACCGAAACTCGGGGGTCCACTGTACATTGATTTTGCCGGACTAACAGAGGTCATATAATAATAATAATAATAATAATAATAATAATTCAACAATACACTTTTGACCACCATGGTCTGCTGGAAACTTAAATTAAAAATTAGCATAAACAAAACAGGATTATTTATTACTATTTACAAAGTGGTAAATTTTATAATTTTACCGGAGCTGAAGAGCTAATCACTAGCCATAGAGGGTTAATTGTTAGCAAAGAATTAAACAGAATTAAGAGATCACCACAAAAAGCTGCAGTGTAAATATATAAGTGAGCATGTACTACATACAGCCCCTTTCACCATACTTTACATCAGATTTCTTTTAAATGTACCAGAGAGTATCATAAGCCTGATGGTCCAAAGATCCTGAAGGTGGTAAGTTTAGCCATAAAAAAAAGAGCTGGGATCATTGCATTACTGAGTATGCATGCTTTTGGTCAGGTAGCTGCTATAAAGGCTACTCTAATGATTAAAAACCTACAATTATTCTCCATTATCCCTGGGGCCTTTGGCAAGATACTCAGCCCTTCACTGTTGTCTTAAAAAGATCAATTTTGACAAACAAGTCACTGAATTTGTAGCTCAACACTTTTCATATATATGAGTTCGTGGAATCACTTTTTTGGAGGACTTCTACCTGGGTTGTGATCTTATAGTATTTAATCTTTTAAATAGGCCATTTTGACAGACCAGCGAGGGGGTGGAACAGCAATATATTATACAGATCAACTCGATTGTATCGAGAATTCTTGTACAAGGGATGAACATGGAGAATATATTATAGCTAAATTTAAATCAAAAGACCTGCAAAAACCCCTCACAGTGATAAACATCTACAGATTACCACAGTCAAACATCCGCCACTTTAGTGAAAAACTAGGAAACCTGATAATCGATTCACGCCTTAACAAAGATCATTTGCTGCTCACAGGAGATTTCAACATAAATCTCCTACATGACCAAGACCCGCAGGTAACTGAATTCACAAACACTATGAGCAACTGCTTATTACTACCAACAATATCAAAACCTACAAGAATCCCCTGATAATAGTACCTCGTTACTAGACCACATCTGGACTAACACAATATCTCCTCAAAAATCAGGCATAATCACAGAAAACACCACAGACCACTACCCTACCTTTCTCATAACTAACCTAGGCATTCTCCCCCCAAGAAATTGAAAAAGTTACCTTCAGACTACATAATGAGTCTGCTGTTAATAATTTTATATCAGCTATGACGAACATTGACTGGCTTAATGAATTGGAAACACATTCAGATATTAATGAATGCATCAAGAACTTTCTTAAAAAAACACATAACCTCTATAACAGACATTGCCCGAAAAAAACTAAACAGATCACAGCTAAGAGACTTAACAATCCCTGGCTAACACCCAGCATCCTTAAATCCATAAATAAGAGGCACCAATATGAAAACAATATAAAAGGGGGTCTAATAACCAGAGAACAATCCAAACGCTACTCATCAATCCTTACTAGCCTGATAAGAAGGCCCAAAAAAATTGTATTATGAGAACAGACTCCAGACCGTAAAAGGTGATATGAAAAAGACCTGGAAAACCCTATCTACAATTCTAGGAAATAAAAAGATATCCACGAACAATACCATCAAATTATCAAAAACAGATGAACCCCTACTCTACCAATTGAGACAGCAAACAGACTTAATGTTTTCTTCTCCACCATAGGAAAGAATCTAGCGAGTAGGATCCCAAGCTCGAACACTCGTCCAACAGACTACCTCACCAACACCTACCCAGATACACTATTCCTAGCTCCTACCAACTCAATTGAAGTCTCACAATAATCAACACCCTTAAAAACAAAGCAGGAGACATAAACAGCTTACCACCCTTTATGTACAAAAAAGCTACACATGTACTGTCACCAATTATAGCAGCATTATTCAATAAATCCATTGAATCTTCAACCTTCCCATCAATTCTCAAAATAGCTAGGGTCACCCCGATCCACAAAGGAGGTGACCAAACTGATTTGAACAATTACAGACCAATCTCAAATTTACCACTGCTTTCTAAAATCTTCGAAAAATTAATTCATAAACAGATCTATTCCTACCTCGTCTCACACAATGTACTAAACCCCTGTCAATTTGGATTCAGGACCAACAAGAGCACAAACGATGCTATAACACACATGTTAGAGTTAATATACCCACTTGAGAAGAAAGAGGTTCCGCTGGGAATCTTCATAGACCTACGCAAAGCATTTGATACAGTCGACCATGATTTATTGCTCACAAAATTAGCGCACTATGGTATTAGGGGGCACCCTCAACTACCAAAAGTCGTACCTTAGCAACAGAAGTCAGTACGTGAACACAAATGGAGAGAACTCTTCCACACAACAAATTACAGTCGGTGTCCTCAAGGTAGTGTCCTGGGGCCACTCCTATTCCTCATTTACATAAATGACCACCGAATGCATCACAACTACTCAAACCCATTTTGTTTGCAGATGACACAACATATGTCTTCTCTCACCCAAATCCAGTCGTACTAGCCAACACAGTTAATGCCGAATTACAGAAAATATCAACATGGATGATGACAAATAAGCTTACTCTCAATACAGACAAGACCTACTACATTCAGTTTGGAAACAAAGCTACAAATGTTCCACTTAACATAACGCTTAATGGTTCACCCATCACAAGGCTCACAGAGGGAAAATTCCTAGGAATCCACCTTGACAGTAGTCTTAAATTCCAAACACACATACAACAAATTTCCCAAAAAAATCTCAAGGACAGTAGGTATATTATCTAAGATACGCTATTATGTGCCTCAACCAGCTCTCATTGCACTATATCATTCTCTTATCTACCCTTATCTCACCTATGGAATCTGTGCATGGGGCTCAACAACATTAAATCACCTTAGACCACTCATAACCCAGCAAAAGGCTGCAGTCAGGATGATAACAAATTCCCACTCTAGACAGCATACTCCACCTATATTCAGAACCTTAAAACTACTCACCATAAAAAATATTCATACCTATTCATGTGCCTTCTACATACATAAAACTCTACATGCTAATATCAACCCTGCGCTCAGAATTCTCCTCAACAACTTTAATAGGTCCCACGAACATGACACAAGACACAGATCACTATTTGACATACCCCGAGTCCATACTAACCAATGTAAAAATTTATGCACATAAAGGGCCCCAAAATCTGGAATTCATTACCAGTAAATATCAAGTTAACCTTGTCGGAAAATCAATTCAAGACTCTTCTCAAAAATCACCTACTCACCCTATACTAAATACTCATACTGTAACAAACTTCCAAACCCAATATTATTTTACTTAAGAAGATCTCAATTTGATATGTTCATCCTCCTTAACACTTGTTGCAATTTCATATCATCATATTGTCATTTAAAATCTTATAGTATCATCATTTTCTTAATTTGAAATAAAATATATACCTAGATGAAACTCTAAAAACTATTTCTAGTATTGTTATTATACTAGTATAGCATCAACATACTGTAATTTGAAATAAATTCTACAACTATATAATAATTTTTATTTCAACCAATTATCAACCAATTTCTCTTGTATTGTCTTTTAATAGTATGTATAACCATTTAATAATTTAAATTATACAGAACTAGAATAAACTCAATCAATTTCTTTAGCATTAAGTACTTAGTGAATAAGTCTCTAGAATAAACTGCCCCTAATGCCATGGCATGCCAGTGGCTCTCCTTGCATTACAGTTTTATAATTGTTTTATAATTGTAACTACCAATAACATTGTACACTTGTAACATGCATTGAAATAAAAATTATTATTATTATTATTATTATTGCCTATGTTTCAGGGATCTCTCTCTCTCTCTTTGCTTTTTCACACTGTATCCTGAATTTCCTTAAGCATCACTGCCTGAATTTTGACAATATTTATAAACTAATTCTGATGAATCACTTTAGGAATCACTATCACTTTTATCCATAAACTATAATTCTGATGAATCACTTGAGGAATCACTATCACTTTTATCCATAAACTATCAGTTTCAGACCTATCACTTTCTACTAAATATGGCCTTTCAATCTCTATTCTTTAATAAATTCCTTTTGTCTATGTTGAACTAGGAGTGAAGTGAGTAACCCAGGCTCTATTTCTAACACCAGAGATGTGACTACCATGGAGGTGTCAGTCTTTGTAGTTTATTGAACCAATTATGTTACAGAAAATGCTTTTCATTTTTTAAAAATGTAGAAAATTCTGTACAATGGCTGTGATGAACTTCAGTAGTAGTGGCCAGGATGGAAAAATCAGTCTTGACTGACAGGCCCTGGGTGAAGCCTTAAATCTTTAAATTTGGGGTGGATAATTGGACCTTACTCCAAGGAGAAGTGGAACAGAATTCTTTCCCCGTAAGCCATGTATGTCACGAGGACTAAAATGCTTGGAGCAAGGGGCTAGTAATCCCTTCTCCTGTATAAATTACTATAGTATTTAAAAAGAAAAACTTTCATTTTCTTTTAGATCACCTACCTCAGTGGATACGGCCAGTTT
>WNWK01029355.1:0-24489 GCA_009830355.1 Cherax destructor | reverse complement strand
ATTTCCAATTCTTGGGGAAAAATTGAATCGTTCCACTTGTTTCTTTGTACCCTTCTAATAAATTTATTATTATTATTATTATTATTATTATTATTAATGTGGCAAGTTCTTTCTGACATACATCACACAACAGTTGGTTGACCTTAAGTTATAAGCTGCATATCCAGAGAACTTCGGTGGAGGTACTCCTTCTTTCAGTCTACATTCCTGCAAGCAGATGACATCAATATTCTTGGTTGCACTAATATGATGTAAGTCAGGAAACTGCTTCCTAATAGAAGCAATGTTAATGAAAAAATTTGTAATCTATCCATTGTAGTGAGTTATTACAATCTCTTGTTCATAAGATGGTAAGACTATTATGCTTTGCCTACAGTGTGCAGACACTTAAGAGCAAATAGCATAGTTTGTACATGCTTATCTTCAAAACCTTTATTTCTAAGCATTTTCCAACAAAATGGCAGCAAGTTCCAAGGCAACTTTTGAAGCCAAGAGTCATTGGCTTCTTTCTTACAAATGGCTTGAAATTGAACCGAGATTGTTGATGCACTTTTGACATCATCAACGCACTCAGGAGCATCATCTTGACTACATATATTTATTAAACTTGTCAGCATCTGTTCAAGATGCTCAATTTTTTCCTGCAAGTTTGTTATAATTTGAGGAAGGTCAGGCGAATCAAATGCCTCTCCAGAGGAAGGCTCACCTGACTTAGTTCTTTCTGTAACACCAAATAACCCCCTTTAACGGTTTTTGTTAAAATCAGCCTTTGTTTCCGGTAACCTCATCATTCATTGCGGGTGGGTCCTGTGATTTGACTCATCTCCAGCTTCCAGGGGCTTACATGTGTAGCTTCCGTCTGACTGTTGGAGATGTGTATATTGGGAGGATCATGCTTATCCCAAAATTCAGGTGGATGCATAGGTATGGGGGGTAAACTATCAGTAGTTCCACATGTGCTAGCAGGGTTGGCTAGCTCCTCCACAATTGGGTGTTGATGGCACTTTGGTATCACCAGAATCATTTGCAGGAGGTTGGACTCGTCCACACTTTGCAGAGGTTCAGTCTCAGATCTGGTTTTGGTAGACTGGGTGGCCTCGCCCTAAATGGCATTAAAGGACTGTTGTCATTTTACGTCAAGGTTGTTTGGGTTCCGACTGCAGTCCTTATGGAAACTTAACCCCTTCTTCTTTACAGTTAATACACTTATACTTTTGGCGTCAAAGCCTACTGTGCATTCTCTAGTGGAATGTTTCCCAGCACACTTACCACACCAAGAATGCAGTATTCCACAAGCTACTGACACATGGCCATAGTGTTGGCATTTGTAACACCTACGTTGAGGGGTAGGTACATGTCGATGGGTAGGAAACGTAGGCCAGGCACAGATATTTCGGGGAGATACTGACTTATGTATTAATAATTTTCTTAAAAAGACCCAATACCTCTATAATAAGCATTACCCTAAAAAACTAAACAAATCAAAGCTAAAAGATTAAATAGTCCCTGGCTAACCCCAGCATACTCAAATCCATTAACCCTTTGGGGGTCCAAGGGGTCTCTCTGAAACTCGTTCTCAGGGTCCACGAATTTAAAAAAAAAAAAAAAAAAATTCTTATGGAATGATAGAGAATCTTTTTCTGATCATAACGCCACGAAAATTATGAAATTTGATCAAAAACTAACGGAATTATGCTTTCGCAGTTAGCGGTAGCCATGACACTTATGCATCTGCGATTTCGCCAACTTTGAGCCGTATTTTTGGCACATTCCAATGCTTCAGTCTACTAAAAGTATAGCTATTTTGCTAGAACTCCATTTCGTCTATCGAATGAGTGCAAGAAACCGCCTATTTACCAATTTCAACTACCCAAAATAGTGGTCAGAAAATGGCAATTTGGCCAATTTCACACAAATTTCAAACGATGCCAATTTCAAAATACGGTCCATAATAAATAAGGCAGACATTCCTAGCACTAAAATAACATCTTCTCTGTTCATTAGTCACGTCTCCAGGCCCCTCTTACATTACTTTTGCTTTCCATTTTGAATTTTTATTCTCACAAAAAATTGAAGATTTACTGTTATGTATACAACTGCATCACTGTAAAAATGGTATAAATAATATCAGCACACTTGTGCAAGAATATTAGACTCTCCAGTTGATGTGTATTGGACGCATGGTGTGATTTGTTTACTTCTGAACATCGGCCAAAATCGAACATTTTCACTACTTTGCGCTCATTTTCAAGGTACTTGTCATCGTGAAACCAGTCAAAATGAACTCTATTTCTGTAACATATCATCTATTCTATACAACGAGATTAAGAAAACGAGAATACAAGCATAATTCCATACAAAAATAGACTGCAAAGTCGCTGTTTTAAACCAAAAACACGGTCAGTTTTTTTTTTCCTCATTATGCACTGTGTGGTGCAGGAATTTTTTTATACTGCGCACACTGACCACACAGACCCATTCTATCACATCTAGGCCTAACAGCCTAGATTTGAGGGCGCTAGAATTTAGGCGTACTAGTACGTCAATAACCACAGTGCGTAAAACGTACTTGTACGACCATAACCCCGAAAGGGTTAATATAAAGCACCTATATGAAAAACAGTACAGAATGGGTCAAATAACAAGAGAACAAACAAAACGTTACTCATCAAACCTAACGAGTCTGATAAGAAGGTCAAAAAAAATTGTACTATGAGAACAGATTACATAACTTAAAAGGTGATATAAAAAAGACATGGAAAACCCTATCTGAAATTCTAGGAACTAAAAAGATATCCACAAACAGAACAATCAAGCTAACAAAACCAGATGAACCCTTACTCCCACCCATTGAAACAGCAAACAAACTCAATGATTTCTTCTCCACCATAGGAAAAAAGCTGGCAAGCAAAATCCCAAGTTCAAACACTCCACCTAACGACTATCTCACTGGCACCTATCCGAACACACTATTCCTAGCCCCAACCAACCCAATAGAAGTTTCACTTATAATCAACACATTAAAAAACAAAGCAGGTGACCTAAATAACTTACCACCTTTTATATACAAAAAAAAGCCTCTCAAGTTCTCTCACCAATTATTGCAACACTCTTTAACAAATCCATCGAATCCTCTACCTTCCCATCAATACTCAAAATAGTGAGGGTCACCCCATACATAAAGGAGGAGATCAAACTATAAACAAACTGTCACTATAACAGCGGGAGCGGCAGCAGCAGCAAGCAGCAAGAACCTTGTCCTCTACTTTTACTTCCACCTGAGGTTCCCAGCAGCCCTGTGATGGCCTAATCAAGACCCACATAACACTAACATATGTGGATACCCAGAATGATATAAATCAACTCAGTAATCACCCAAAAATACACAAATCACCAACTAATAGGACTGTGTTACCACCACCTGCCCCGCTGCCATTGAAGTGATACTCCACAACATTCTCCCATTCCGCATTGCCTACTATTCATCTGAAGCCACGGTCAATGGCCATGGGTCATAGCAACAACGGAAGATCCAGTAAGCAGCCAAGAACTCCTAACATCCCAGGTGAGAGCAGCATTTCTACAAGGAAAACTTCTCGTACTGCCAGCCAGGCCTCAACCCCCAAACACCTGCACCACAATCATAACACCCGGTAGACAACAATAATGGCCGCCGCCACAGTCCAAGATAACTCTTTCCATGGATTTGATGTTAAGAAGATTAATGACCCAAAAATAGCTAAACTCCTTATGATCCAGAACCAAACAATCACCAAGCTTACCCAGGAAATGCAGGAGCTTAAAACCTCCAACGCACAGTATTTCATCAAGATCACAACTCTGGAAGACAAACTAACCACTCTAGAACAACTAAGCAACACCCACACCCAGTCCGTGGACACCATCAACACTCTAAAAGATCAAGTCACCCAAGTGAATAAGAACATCATAGAAGAAAGATCACGAGTGGATCTACAACTTACTGATGTCATCAACAACTTCCAAGACCATAACGACCAACAACAGCTAAGTGACACTGTTGTAGTTAATAGTAAACATCTTCCACCTACAGTCACCCAAGAGACATGCATGGAAGCCACCCTACAACTCTTCAAGGACCACCTTAGCCTAAACATACGTAGTGATGAACTAAAAGATTGCAAACTGATGAGCTACCAAGCAGGGAAAAAACAGTGCTATTAAAATTCAATACCAGCTTGCAAAGAAACAACCTACTAAAAACATCCATAACTATGAAATCTGATGTTTATGTGAACGAGTGCCTTACCAAAACAAGACAAAACCTCCTTTATCGATTAAGAAAATTACGCAATGCCCAAAAAATTCACCAGTGCTTTGTGAGGGATGGTAAAATCGCAGTTAGGAAACAGCCCACTGGGAAGAGGTATTTCATTGCAACAGAATATGAACTCAAAAGATTCCTGAGTGAGGCTGGGTTAACAGAATTAGAATAATATGTAGTAAACCCACTGTCCACGATTAGTGTTATGAACCATCTATAAATTTTGTTCCCCAAAATTCTAATACTCTCTTACCATTAAATTTTCACTTCTATAACCAACTACCATTCTACCTCATAGTCTTAATCTTACCTCATAGTCTTAATTTGTATTTGATAACTACAAAATCCCCTTATTATTCAAGCTTTATTGCACAATTTTTATTTTTAAATTATTATTGCCCCATTTTTTTATACTTCATTGCTCAATCTTATTTTATACCTTTATTTTTATTAACCTACCTTTGCCAAGGATCCAAGCTTCCATATACAGCTACAACATCATTGCCCTATCTTAACCAAATATACTTTTTAATAACCTGTGGCAAATATACCATTTTACTTATTTTAATATCTACTGTATACCATTCTTTGCCCCTCTTTATTTTTTATTATACTTTTATATAAACCTGTATTATACCTTTATATCTATTGCAACTATTCTCTAGTGCAATTACAAGTAACAGTCTGGTGCTACTTTACTCTATAAATATCTTATAACTACCTTATTATCTTGTTAATATCATAGGTAATATCTAGTTTACCTAATTACATTCTAGCTTATTAAATAACCAACACCAAACTCATTGGTGCTACCCAATATTGTAATTTAAACTTAATAGTTTGTCTAAATTTTTAATTTTTACTGTACTTTATTTCATTCTAGCTTAATACATAACCAATACCAAACTCATTGGTGCTACCTTATTATTAGTAACTTTATCTTATTAGTTTATATCTAAATTTTTAAATTTTACTGTACTATATTTCATTCTAGCTTAATACATAACCAATACCAAACTCATTGGTGGTACCTTGTTTTTAGTAATTATCTTATTAGTTTATATCTAATTTTTTATTTCATACTAGCCTAATACATACTCAATACCAAGTCCACTATGTTTATATGTTACTATACTCTATTTGACCAATGTGCATTAGTTATATACTTATCAAAACATCCCCTTACTACAGATACCAGTACTATAACTCACCACACTATACATGACATAACAAAATTACTATTTAACCTAAATGATGAATTATCACACCGATCCTGATCTAAACCTATTTAATCAAACACCCATTCAAAATTTACTGGAAAATAACTGCCTCTACTACACTGCATCACAAGCCCACACTGTCCTAAACACTACTAAAAGTATAACAGTTCTTAACAACAACGTCCGATCCTTAAGCAAACACTATGATGACCTCCTTGGTTCCCTAAAGACAACCTTCACATGTATTGTCTTTACTGAAACATGGCTTAAGCAGGATACAATAGATATCTACTCGCTGCCAGGATACACAGCAATACACAACTGCAGACCACATCAAGTTGGGGGAGGTATTGCAATCAATTACTCTAATGACATATCCTGTTGTGACACCACTTGCTATAATGATGAATATGGAGAATATATTTTTGTTAATTTTACTGCACAAAACCTTATGACTCCCATAACAATCGGGGCCATTTACTGGATGCCTCATACAAACATCCCAAATTTTAGCGATCAACTAAAAATGCTAATAACAAACAACCAATTGAACAAACACCACCTTATCTTAGCTGGAGACTTCAACATCAACCTTGGCCAACCAGATGACCAGCCAGTAACCAATTTCATCAACAATATGAACAATACACTTCTCATACCAACAATAACCAAACCAACTAGGCTTACTGATACGAGTGCAACCATAATCGACCATATATGGACCAATATCCTAGCCCCCTTAAATCGGGATAATAACAGACAGCACCACAGACCACTACCCCACCTTCCTCTTAACAAACATTAGTAAACCGCCCCTAGAATACACCAAAGTTTTATTTCGATTTCCCTGACCAGGCATCAATAAAATAATTACAGAATAAGATTACTGGCTAAATTTTCAAATTTAGATATCGATAGATAGAAGACAACTTTGGTTATTTAAATTACATAGATATACATTTTCCAAAAAGAAACAGTTATGCAGGGCTTTAGGGCCCTACTAAAAAGTTAAATAAAACTTTAAATTGAAGAATTTGTAGAAGTATACGATTATACAAAGTGAGTTTAAATTTAAGCTATCAAATTAGAACATATTGTACTTTCGCATTCATTAAAAAGAGGAATTAAATAGATTAAAACAAATTAGAACAAATAAAATAATAAAATAAAAAAAGTTAGTGATAACTTTATAAAAATAAGTAAAGTTGCATATCTCAACTGTATAAAGTTTGAAATCAGTTACCATATCAATTAATTGTGAATTTATCTCAACTTGCAACTAATTGAGTGATGATAACAATTTAAAAATAAATTGCATTGTCCAGTTATTTACGTGGTCATTATAATGTAAGTGTTGTGGGAATAATTAGCTAAGTAAGTATTATTCATAACAGGTTTTACATTCATTCATTCGTTCATTCATACATTACATTGACTTGAATAGTCAGGTTTTACGTTAGGTGATTATTCTACTTTGCTGGGAATGGTTGATATGGAGCAATTAACTTCACAGCAGAGCTAGAGACGGTTGACTGGGCTATCGAATTCTCAAATGCCAAGAGTATCGATGAGTGAACAGACAACTTTCTTTATAAATTACATAGACTATACAACAAACATTGTCCTATAAAAATGAAACAGATTACGAATAAACGGCTAGGCTGCCCATGGCTAACCAACAGCTTACTAAAATCCATTAACAAGAAACATCAATATGAGATGCAATATCGACGGGGATTCATACATAAGGAGTTTATTAAACACTATTCATCAGTTCTCACCAAACTAATAAAAAAAGCCAAACAATTGTACTACTCCAGCAGATTCACTGAAACAAGAGGAGATATAAAAAAGACCTGGAAAACACTCTCACAGATTATGGGCACCCACAAACTGAAAAAAACTAGGGATATTGTCCTAACTAAAACAAACGAAACACCACTACAGCCTATTGATACAGTAAACAAGATAAATGACTTCTTCTCAACCATAGGATCAAATCTTGCCAGTAAAATCCCAGATACCAATGCCCGAGCAAGTGACTACCTAGATGGGAATTTCCCATCCTCCCTATATCTTGCACCTACTGAACCCACTAAAGTCACCATGATAATCAAGTCATTTAAAAATAAATCAGGGCATCTGTCTCAAGTTCCACCCTTAATATACAAACGAGCCGTTCATGTCCTTTCTTATCTTATTTCATTACTTTTTAACAAATCATTAGAAACTAGCACTTTCCCAACACTACTCAAAACAGCAAGGGTTACACCAATACACAAAGGTGCTGACCCTACAGACGTAAACAACTATAGGCCTATATCAAATCTACCGTTGCTATCAGAAATCTTCGAGAAACTTGTCCACAAGAGATTATACTCGTTTATAAAGACACAAAGCATACTCAACCCCTGCCAATTTGGCTTCAGGAAAAATAAAAGCACTAACGATGCAATAGTAAAAATTATAGACCTGTTTTACACAGCACTTGAAAATAAGGAATATCCACTAGGACTTTTTATTGACCTAAGGAAAGCGTTTGACACAGTAAACCACGGCATCCTACTCCACAAACTTGACCACTATGGAATAAGAGGTCATGCACTAGCATACTTCAAATCCTACCTCACTAATAGGTATCAGTATGTCACTATTAAAGACACATCCTCCACGACACTACCACTAGACACCGGAGTACCGCAGGGAAGTGTCCTTGGTCCCCTGCTCTTCCTCTTATACATCAATGATCTTCCCAATGTATCACAACACCTGAAACCAATACTCTTTGCTGACGACACAACTTATGTCATCTCCCACACAAACCTTGCCATGCTTAATACCATTGTTAACAACGAATTAATAAAAATATCAACATGGATGACAGCCAATAAACTTACACTCAACACTTATAAGACCTTCTATATTATGTTTGGCAACAGAGCAGATGATCCACAATTAAACATTAAGATCAACACTACACCTATTGCTAAACATAACGAGGGCAAGTTCCTGGGCCTTCACCTTGACAGCAGCCTGAAATTCAGCACCCATATCCAACACATAACAAAGAAAGTGTCCAAAACTGTGGGGATCCTCTCTAAGATACGGTATTATGTACCACAATCAGCCCTACTCACACTATACTACTCACTCATCTATCCCTACCTCACATATGTCATTTGTGCATGGGGATCAACAGCAATTACCCACCTAAAGCCAATAATAACCCATCAAAAAGCCGCAGTAAGAATTATCACGCAATCCAACGCTAGGCAGCACACCCCCCACTCTTCAAAGACCTAAACCTACTCACTGTTCAGAACATCCATACTTACTACTACTCTGCTATCTACATTTATAGAACCATTAATTCCAACTTTAACCCAGAGCTAAAACACTTTCTTGAATGTTGTGACAGGACCCATAGACATAATACCAGACATAAACATCTCTTTGACATTCCCCGTGTCCGACTAAATCTATACAAAAATTCAATGCACATAAAAGGGCCTAAAATCTGGAACTCCCTGCCTGAAAACTCTAGAACTGCAGACACAACCTCCATTTTCAAAAGCACAGTTAAAAAACATCTTATCTCACTTATGCACCCAACCAGTAGCTAACCACATGAAAACTACTTTATCTTGCACATATTCACTCACCACTCAAACTTCTCTTTACCAATTTTAACAGGACACATGACCATAACACTAGACACAGATCACTCCTCGATGTTCCCCGTGTCCATCTAACACTATGTAAAAACTCAATGCATATAAAAGGCATGAAAATTTGGAATTCATTACCTGTCATTGCCAAAGAAACCCTGCCTGTACCCCAATTCAAAAGGATGCTAAAAAACCACCTTCTCACCCAAACCTAAATGCTCAATATCAAACATTCCCAACAAAGTAGAATAATCACTTAAATGTAAAAACCTGATTAATCACTTAAATGTAAAAACCTGATTAATCACTTAAATGTAAAAACCTGTTATGAATAATACATACTAAGCTAACTGTTTCTATAACATTTACATTATAATGACCACGTAAACTGTAACTGCAATGCAACTAATTGTTTTAAATTGTTATCTCACTCAATTAGTTGCATTGCTACAATTAATAAATTATTATGTTAAACTTATATTCAAACTTTATAACTTAGATACACAATTATACAGTGGACCCCCGGTGTTCGTCCATTTTTCATAACAGAATGCTGTTCAAGTGCCATTACCAATCGAATTTATTCCCTACAATTCTAGGAAATAAAAAGATATCCACGAAAAATACCATCAAATTATCAAAAACAGACGAACCCCTACTCTCACCAACTGAGACAGCAAACAGACTTAATGTTTTCTTCTCCACCATAGGAAAGAATCTAGCGAGTAAAATCCCAAGCTCGAACACTCGTCCAACAGACTACCTCACCAACACCTACCCAGATGCACTATTCCTAGCTCCTACCAACTCAATTGAAGTCTCGCTCATAATCAACACCCTTAAAAACAAAGCAGGAGACATAAACAGCTTACCACCCTTTATGTACAAAAAAGCTTCACACGTACTGTCACCAATTATAGCAGCATTATTCAATAAATCCATTGAATCTTCCACCTTCCCATCAATTCTCAAAATAGCTAGGGTCACCCCGATCCACAAAGGAGGTGACCAAACTGAATTGAACAATTATAGACCAATCTCAAATTTACCACTGCTTTCTAAAATCTTCGAAAAATTAATTCATAAACAGATCTATTCCTACCTCGTCTCACACAATGTACTAAACCCCTGTCAATTTGGATTCAGGACTAACAAGAGCACAAACGATGCTATAACACACATGTTAGAATTAATATACACCGCACTTGAGAAGTTCCGCTGGGAATCTTTATAGACCTACGCAAAGCATTTGATACATTCGACCATGATTTATTGCTCACAAAATTAGCGCACTATGGTATTAGGGGGCACCCCCTCAATTACCTAAAGTCGTACCTTAACAACAGAAGCCAGTACGTGTACACAAATGGAGAGACCTCTTCCACACAACAAATTACAGTCGGTGTCCCTCAAGGTAGTGTCCTGGGGCCACTCCTATTCCTCATTTACATAAACGACCTACCGAATGCATCACAACTACTCAAACCCATTTTATTTGCAGATGACACAACATATGTCTTCTTTCACCCAAATCCAGTCATACTAGCCAACACAGTTAATGCCGAATTACAGAAAATATCAACATGGATGATGACAAATAAGCTTACTCTCAATACTGACAAGACCTACTTCATTCAGTTTGGAAACAAAGCTACAAATATTCCACTTAACATAACGCTAAATGGTTCACCCATCACAAGACTCACAGAGGGAAAATTTATAGGAATCCACCTTGACAGTAGTCTTAAATTCCAAACTCACATACAACAAATTTCCAAGAAAATCTCAAAGACAGTAGGTATATTATCTAAAATACACTATCATGTGCCACAACCAGCTCTCATTGCACTATATCATTCTCTTATCTACCCTTATCTCACCTATGGAATCTGTGCATGGGGCTCAACAACATTAAATCACCTTAGACCACTCATAACCCAGCAAAAGGCTGCAGTCAGGATGATAACAAATTCCCACTCTAGACAGCATACTCCACCTATATTCAGAACATTAAAACTACTCACCATAAAAAAATATTCATACCTATTCATGTGCCTTCTACATACATAAAACTCTACATGCTAATATCAACCCTCCGCTCAAAATTCTCCTCAACAACTTTAATAGGTCCCACGACCATGACACAAGACACAGATCACTATTTGACATACCCCGAGTCCATACTAACCAATGTAAAAATTCTATGCACATAAAGGGCCCCAGAATCTGGAATTCATTACCAGTAAATATTAAGTTAACCTTGTCCGAAAATCAATTCAAGACTCTTCTCAAAAATCACCTACTCACCCTGTACTAAATACTCATACTGTAACAAACTTTCAAACCCAATGTTATTTTACTTAAGATAATCTCAATTTTATATGTCATTGTTATGGGGTATTATGGACTTGTTATGGGGGCTATTGGAACCCAGCATGTATTGTTGTAATTAAATAACATGAATGCCTAATTATATTGAATTAATCAGCAGTACTGCTCAGGAGAGTTTACAAGGCTTGGCCAGCCTTAGAAGCTTGGGGGCTCATTTGACTGATTTTCTCAATATAATAGGTTATATAAATAATGCACACATTTTATTAACTAATTAAAATATAGTTGCATGTCTCATTGTAATAACATAAGATATACAGTGGTACCTCGACTTACGTTTTTAATCCGTCAGAGAGGTCATTTCTTAAGACGAAACAAACGTAACACGAATCAATTTTCCCCATAAGAAATAATGGAAATAAATTTAATCCGTCCAAGACTTCCAAAAGTAGTTAAATAAAATATTTTTTAGAACTTTTGGACATTAAATAATACACAATTTAATAAAGAATACATAAATACATGCAAATATTTTACAATAACATGTCACTTACATTTATTGAAGAGTTGTTGATGTGTGGAGGAAGTGAGGAGGGGAGAAGGTGGAGTAGTATGCTAGTGTTTGGAAGGGGAATCCCCTTCCATTAACACTGCAGGTGGTAAGTTCTTTTCTGGGGTTACTTCCCTTTTTCTTTGAATGCCACTAGGACCAGCTTGAGAGTCACTGGACCTCTTTCTAACAACAAATTTGTCCAGGGAGATCTGTGTCTGGCGATTCTTTAAAACATCCCTGAAGTGGGACACCACAGTGTCATTGTACAGGTTGCCAGCACGGCCTGCAACAGCATGGTTAGGGTGATATTCATCCATAAATGCTTGCACATCACTCCATTTGGCACAGATCTCCTAATCCTTGAAGAAGGCACATTCTTCCATTTTTGTTCCACCTCCACCTCCTCCTCTGAACCATTGTCCTGACCTCTGCTCTCTTGTTCCAGTTGCTGTTGAAGCTCTTGCAGATCTTCAGTGGTTAGCTCTTCCTTGTGCTCCTCCACCAACTGTTCCACATCGTCACCACTCACCTCTAACCCCAAAGACTTGCCCAATTCCACAATTTCTTCCAAAACAGGCTCAGGCTCAGGCTCAGGCTCAGGGTTCTGAGGCTCAGCCCCAAAACCTTCAAAATCCCTCCCTAGGACACAGTCTGGCCACAATTTTCTCCAGGCAGAGTTCAAAGTCCTGGTAGTCACTCCCTCCCAAGCCTTACCTATAAGGTGTACACAATGCAGCATATGGAAATGTTTTTCCAAAATTCTCTTAGGGTTATGTTCATGTCTGTGGTCACATCAAAGCACTTTTGAAACATTGCTTTGGTATAGAGTTTTTAAAGTTGGAAATGACCTGCTGGTCCATGGGCTGGAGGAGAGGAGTGGTATTAGGGGGCAAGAACTTCACTTTGATGAATTTAAACTCCTCCACAATTTTCTCTACCAAGTTTGGAGGATGACAAGGAGCATTGTCCATTATCAGGAGGCACTTAAGTGGCAAATTATTGTCCAATAGATATTTCTTCACACTGGGGCCAAACACTTCATTGAACCAATCTAAGAAAATGTCCTTTGTGACCCAACCCTTTTTTGTTAGACTTCCACATCACACACAAGTTAGACTTGCTGACACCGCATCTGCCAAACACTCGGGGATTTTCAAAAGATACACCAGTAAAGGCTTCACTTTGCAATCACCACTGGCATTGGCACACAGCATCAAAGTTAGCCTGTCTTTCATAGGCTTATGTCCTGGCTGTGCCTTTTCCTCCTGAGTAATGTAGGTCCTGTTGGGCATTTTCTTCCAAAACAGGCCTGTTTCATCACAATTAAACACTTGTTGGGGGAGGAATTGTTCAGCCTCTAGGTACTCCTGGAATTCAGGCACATATTTTTCAGCCGCACTTTTGTCACAACTGGCTCCCTCACCATGCCTCACAACACTATGTATGCCAGTACGCTTCTTAAATTTTGAAACCAGCCTCTGCTGGCTTTAAATTCGCTCACTTCACTCGTTGCAGGCATTTTCTTAAGGAGATCATCATGCAACTGCCTTGCTTTTCACATATTATTCCCTCCGAAACAGTATCTCCTGCTAACTGTTTCTCGTTGATCCACACCAACAACAACCTTTCCACATTTTCCAGCACTTGTGGTCTGTGTTTTGTGATCACAGATGCACCTTTTGCAACAACTGCTTCCTTGATTTTACTTAAATATTTCTTATCCACAATGGTAGAGATGGTAGAATAGGGTTTACCATACAGCCTGGCCAGCTCACTGATACGCACTCCACTTTCATATTTTTCTATTATCTCCTTCTTCATTTCTATCGTAAATATATTTCTGTTCCTCTTTGCCACAGGCTTAGCACTAGGATCTTTCCTTGGACCCATGGTAGCTTATTTAGCAGTTGCAAGCACTAAAAACAGTGGAATAATGACAATATACTGGTATGAATGCGTGGGTGTGGGTGGGTGGTCGCTCTCGCTTGTAAACACTAGCACACTGACGCTCCCTGGAGTGCGCGCTCAGCTGGGCTCCAAGCGAACAGGTCCGGTACGAAAGGCGTAAGACGAATCAAACAACGGATGTCGCATACAAATTTCTTACGTTATAAGTAACGGATATCGAATATAACGTAAGGTGATAACAACGTAAGTCGAGGTACCACTGTAGTTGCATGTCTCATTGTAATAACTTAAGATATTTGGAGAAGTGATGCAAAGTGATGTTTTATGTTTTGGGGGAGGAGCTTAGAGAGATGTGGCTTCCCACAATCCTTCCTGAAAAACATGGCTGCTAGAGTGAGCTGGAGTTGTTGTTGGCTGATTATAACTTGACTTCAGGGCTGAATGAGTGCCCAAAAGGTAATGGGGAGAGTTGTAAATCGATGTCACCATGACATTCTGTGATCTTCAGTGTATCAAGACACTGGAGGGTTGGGAAATGTTGAGAAAGAGAGAGTTGAAGGTGGCAGCTGAGCCATGTGCTTTGGGAAGGTCTGATTATATGTTTAGGAGTGGAGACCTGTACATTATATGCATATACTTCTTAATATAGCTCTATTTTTATAATGTTGGTTTAAATAACCTTTGAAAGGAATGAAAAAGGACAAATAAGTTTTCAGATGCAGCAGCTAACCTGAGTAAGTATCTTTAGTCTAATAATGTCCTCCTTTTACCCTAAGACCTTTTGAGTAGATACCCTATGCTAGTACATGTTGAACCTTGATGATAAATAGGGAAAATTTAAAATAACATGGGGGCCTTAACCGGGAGAGTTATTTGACTGTTAAAATAACTCAAAACATTCTTTGAGATGTACTGGTATGAGATAGGGTTATGAGTCACATGTTTTGGTAGGATAAAATTTACCTTGTAAAAATTACCTTGGTGGTGTCAGTGGAAGGTTCATGTATTAGTTTACAGGTTGTTTTCTCCAGAGTGGGGATTAAAGTTGAGTAACACATTTTGTTTGTGGTTATGGTAGAGTGCCATGTGAAGATTTTTCCATTGAACTTGTGTTATTATTTTTATGTACCTGTGTAAAGACCTTGTCCATTGATGCTGTGCAGGAATTTAAGGGTAAATATGTCAGAAGCTGAATCTTTAGAATTTTCTGGCTTCAGTGAGGAGGTAAATAATTCATCAGTAAACATGTCTGTTAACAGTGAACAGGAGGAATCACCTCCTCCAGGTAATAAGGAAGCGATGATGAAACTTGAGATAGCTTTGATGGCAGCTAGGACAAAATTCTTAGAAACTCAGGAGAGAGTACGTAAAGGGTTAGGAGGCTCAGACCAAGAGCCTGAACAGTACTTTAACCTAAGTAAAGCTGCAAATTTTGTCCCTAAGTTTACAGAGAATGACCCAGACAGATATTTTTCCTTTTTTGAGAAGACTGCAAAGGAGCAAAGATGGCCCAAACAGAAATGGGCTACCCTAGTTCGCACACAGCTTGTAGGCAAAGGTTTTCAGAGAGTAGAGACTCTGGAAGAAGGAGAATTTTCTGATTATGAGAAAGTAAAGGAGGTAGTATTGCTTGCATACCAAATGATACCTGAGAAATATAGGCAAAGGTTCAGAAGCAAAAAATTTCAGGAGGGGCAGACCTTAACTGAGTTAGGGAATGAGAAACTGTTCCTGTTTAAGAAGTGGGCTTGTTCAAAAGGAGTGAACAAGGACTATGAGAAGTTAGTAGACCTAATTGTTCATGAGGAATTGTACAATGCAATCCCTGTTGACCTTAGAGAATATTTGGAGGACAGAAACCCAGATAATCTTTCAGCAGCAATGGATTTGGGTGACAGATTCTTAGCTCATAGAGAATTGGTAGGTAAAAACAGTCATGCTCATTCAAAAAATTTCCCTGTCTTTTCTAAACCTTATTCCAAATCCTATGGTCATAAAGGTAGGTGGGACAAGAATTTTCAGGGACAAATGAAGGCTGAGGCACCCTCTCAAACAGAAGGGAAAGGTAAGTCAGCTGGAGCTCAAAGTTTACCTAGACCATCAAATAATGTTTCAGTTCCTCGAGCACACAGTACTAGTCCTACTCCAAACGGTAAACATACCTTTAGGAATTATACCTGTTACTACTGTAACAAGACTGGTCACATACAAAAGTATTGCTTTTCTAAACAGCAAGATCAGAGAAGGAGGAACAATCCCAGGAATCCTAACTGCAGAGACACATCCGGTGGCTTGCATTAGGTCTTCAAGGCAAGGTGAGGAGGAACCCTTAGAATTAGACCCCAGGATGCGGGTTTTTGCTAGTAAGTCCACAGTGGCCTTGCATAAGGATGTGGGCAGGGTTGAGAACATGTTGTCCTTGAGAGATGGATGTAGCACCTACTCCTTGCTACGTGCGGGAATACTGCCAGTGTCTAATGATACCTATACTGGGAAAGATATATTATTGAAGGGTATTACGGGTTCGACCATAAGAACACCTGTACACAAGTTATGGGTAGAATCCGCATACCAAGTTGGCTATCTCCCTGTAGGTATTTCAGATGAGATTCCCTTTGAGGGTGTTGACCTCTTATTAGGAAATAATGTAATGGGCCTGTTAGACAGTGAGGAACATCTAGTAAGGGAGAACCAATTCCCAAAGTTTGGGAGGAGAAGGCTAGAGAGACCCTTCCAGACCTTCTCCCTGCTGGTTCCACCATGAGAAGTATGGCTCATGATCATGCTATCAATAGTCTTTATGATATTTCTCATGAGGATGATGAGGGCTTAAGTCTGGAAACACTGTTTTCTGATGTTGAACTGCAGTCAACTGAAGAAAGGGATGTTCCAGCCAGAGCTGAGCATGATTGGAGCATAGATCAGTTCAGGAGTGTGAGAGAGACTGCATCTACTAAGGTGCATTTAATTTCTGTACAGGAGAATGATGTCACACTGAGCAGAGCCTCAGCTGTGGCTGAGGAAGCAGTTTCACAATTTAATAAGTGCTTTCATTTCAGAGAGGAAACCTTTACAGAGAAGTTGCCTCTGTTAGTAGTACCAAGGGAAGGAGAACAAGTGTTTTGTCACCAAATGATGATGATGTCCAAGGTTTCCAGGCATTTCTTCAAGCCTCAGCTGTGGGAGACTGTGGAAGAATATAGTAAGACCTATCATGTCTGTCAATTTAGAGGGAAACCTTGTCCATGTATTAAACCTGTTCCCTTTCAGCTTATTTCAGCACCAGGTGGACCCTTCAGCAAGCTGATAGTAGATGTAGTTGGTCCAATCCCAAGGACCAGAATGGGAAATGATTATTTACTCACAATTAATTGCTCTACTACCAGGTACCTGAAAGCAGTCCCTCTATATAAGATGACAGCTCATGTAGTCTTAAGGGCTTTGATGAAGTTCCTTTTTCATGTAAAGCCTAACTTTTCAGCTATCTGTTACCCTCCATCTCAAGGGAAACCAGAGAACTTCCATCAGACCCTAAAGACAATGATGCAAGCCTGTAGTATAGACAATACTAACATCTGGGATGAGAGGACCCCTCTCTTTGTAACTGCTGAGTGGGGAAGCACTCTGGAATCTCTGAGCTATTGGCTTAGGGAGAATGGTGATGCTTCCCCCTCGGAGCTTTTTCTCAGTTTCAGATACTGTTTGGCTTGTATGAAATGGATGGTACCAGTGAAAGTACCCATCAACCAGATCCAAATAATGAAGTGGGACCATGACGTGGACCATAATGCTCTGGAGGCTGGAGATGAGGTGCTGGCATTGGAGCCAGTTCATGTGAGAAAATGTATGGAAAGTTGCTGTGAGCTGACCATGGTGTGGGGAAAGTTCTCAAGAGTAAGATATATAATCCACACACCCGAGCAGAAAAGGTGTAAGAATAATGTATACAGTAACTGGTTAGAGGATTTAGCATTATATCAGAAACCTAGAGTGACCAATGTTTCAGTGGATCCAGTATGTAAAGAAGTGCAAAATAATACTCTGTATGTAATGGCCGAAAAGTATGTAAGAAATTCCATGTTTATGAGAGAGATTGGAGAAATAATGTTTGGTCTTTCTAAGGAAAGTGTTGGAGAGTTGGCTCAACCACCGTGTAACCTTGTAAAAGTTTGGGATGTCACTAAAGGGGTAAAGTCAAGACTTCATGAAGAAATTGATAAGGAAGCTGAGCCAATTCGACAATCTTTGTGTGTGAGTAATCTGCATGAAAACAGGGATATGGAGGAAAAAGTGAAATTCCTTCAATACCAGTTTGTAGTGCTTAGTGAGAGTCAGTGGGCATTCCCATGCTTCATGGTTCCCAAATTCAATGGCACCTTGAGCAAATGCACTGACTGCCACAAAGTACATGTAACAACTAAAGTTTACTGGTTTAGAAAGTTTGATGCTGATGTTTTAAAAGATGCAAAGGTATTAGATAAAGTAAAGCATGAGGCAGGAAGATGTGATATTCCTGGCCTGGGTGCCAATACAATTTCCATGTGTGTAATGTCAATTGAGTTCATTGAGTATTCAAAATTATTGTGGGAGATTGAACGTGAAAGTATTTTTGTAAACTTGATGTACGCATCCAGGGTACGGGAAGATGTCTTGGGGTTTGTGTTTGTATTGCAAGAGGTTGCAGAATTAGTATGGGTTGTCTATTCTGCATCTGTATATGTCCCAGGATCGTTTCACCCTGTTCCTATGTATGGTGACCCGACTCAGACTCTTAAGATGGGTTTTGTCTGTGATTGCTGAGGTTCTTCTAGATGTTTATGTAGATAAATGGTGCATGCTTAGTACATAGTGTTTGTCTTGTGCTGACCTTGTTGTTTTTGCAGTGGTGAACTCTTGGCGGGCCTGAGTGCTCCCTACCAGCCATTCAACTGTGAAGGAGATGGTTGGAGCCAGACAAGAGAAGGGAGTCAGGGTATCGCATATTGTGAGTTGAGGCGGAGTTGACAACCTTCGGTGACATGAGAAGTCCAGGGAGGTATGTTGTTTGTGTCTTGGTGTGCTCTAAGTACGAAACGGTCCAACGGTTGCCTGAGTGGTCCCGTGTATCTCCTCCATGTACTATAGCAGTTCCTCCTTATAAGGTTGGAGGATCTGTATGGAGTGAGGTCCTCGGAAGATGGGGTATGTGCCTGACCATTTAAGGATTTTGGGTGTTGACTGGAGAGTCTCACTTTTTTGGTTCGGCCACCACGTAAGAGACACCTTGACATGTTTTTGGTGAAGTTTCTGCCTGGGGTATACCTGACTGCTCTGGGTTTGGCTCTACTCTCATCTCCTGATCAGGAAGATGCCATCCTGGAGTACCAGTTGCCTGCTGGATTTACCGCAGCGGAGGCACAGGCCTGTCGGTGCTGGCTTTCACAGTGGGCTTTGTGTGTAGTCCTTGCATTGTAAAAATGTATTATGTTGATAACCACTAAAGTAGTTAATGGTTACACCCTTCAGTATGGGGATGTGGTTAAACTGTTTTCTAGTAACCTCTGCACTCTGTTCTAGTACTGTTCCATTCATGGGTTTTGTATGGGTATGGTAAGGGCAGAATTGCATGTTTATGCTGGGAAGGTTCAGTGGAGCCATGAGATTTGTAGATTGCCATGTTGTATGTCACCTTGTTGTATAACTGTACAGTGAAGAGTAATTATGGTGCTGGGGTATATGTAAAACCTCTAGTAGTGTTACAACCACCTTTAGGCTAAGACCTTATTTTCCCTAGCCGTATCCTGCGGGACACTGCTAGCTTTTGTGAGACTCCATCTTATAAGACTCCGTCTTTATAAGACTCCGTCTGGAGGTGGGGGTGTTATGGGGTATTATGGACTTGTTATGGGGGCTATTGGAACCCAGCATGTATTGTTGTAATTAAATAACATGAATGCCTAGTTATATTGAATTAATCAGGAGTACTGCTTAGTTGAGAGTTTAAGGCTTGGCCAGCCTTAAAAGCTTAAGGGCTGATTTAACTGATTTTCTCAATATAATAGGTTATATAAATAATGCACACATTTAATTAAGTATTAAAATATAGTTGCATGTCTCATTGTAATAACTTAAGATATATTGAGAGTACATGTGGAGATATGCAAAGTGATGCGTTTATGTTTTTGGGGGAGGAGCTTAGAGAGATGCTGGCTTCCCACAATCCTTCCTGAGAAAACATGGCTGCTAGAGTGAGCTGGAGTTGTTGTTGGCTGATTATAACTTGACTTCAGGGCTGAATGAGAGCCCAAAAGGTAATGGGGAGAGTTGTAAATCGATGTCACCATGACATTCTGTGATCTTCAGTGTATCAAGACACTGGAGGGTTGGGAAATGTTGAGAAAGAGAGAGTTGAAGGTGGCAGCTGAGCCATGTGCTTTGGAAAGGTCTGATTATATGTTTAGGAGTGGAGACCTGTACATTATATGTATATACTTCTTAATATAGCTCTATTTTTATAATGTTGGTTTAAATAACCTTTGAGAGGAATGAAAAAGGACAAATAAGTTTTCAGATGCAGCAGCTAACCTGAGTAAGTATCTTTAGTCTAATAATGTCCTCCTTTTACCCTAAGACCTTTTGAGTAGATACCCTATGCTAGTACATGTTGAACCTTGATGATAAATAAGGGAAATTAACATAACAATTGATAAAACCTATTTTATTCAGTTTGGGAACAGAGCTACAAACGCACCACTTAACATAATGATAACCGGGTCCCCTATCACAAAACTCACAGAGGAAAAATTCTTAGGAATCCATCTTGACAGTGGCCTCAAATTTCAGACACATATACAACAAATTTCCAAGAGGTATACTATCCAAGATACGGTACTATGTTCCACAACCAGCTCTCCTTACCCTATATCACTCACTCATTTACCCCTACCTCACCTATGGAATCTGCGCATGGGGCTTTACATCAATAACTCATCTCAGACCATTAATAACACAACAAAAGGCAGCAGTTAGAATGATAACAAATTCACACTCCAGACAACATACTCCACCAATATTCAAAAACCTAAACTTACTTACCATACAAGACATTCATACTTTTTACTGTGCCTATTACATACATAGAACACTCTATGCAAATATTAAACCAACACTCAAACTTCTCCTTACCAATTTTAACAGGACACATGACCATAACACTAGACACAGATCACTCCTCGATGTTCCCGTGTCCATCTAACACTATGTAAAACTCAATGCATATAAAGGCACGAAAATTTGGAATTCATTACCTGTCATTGCCAAAGAAACCCTGCCTGTAACCCAATTCAAAACGATGCTAAAAACCACCTTCTCACCCAACCTAAATGCTAAATGCTCAATATCAAACATTCCCAATAATAATAATAATAATAATACTTTATTGAGACATTGTACAATTATATATGGTAGACATAGTTATACATAGTTATTACATAGTTATTACTTAGTTATTAATGAGATGTACATGCCAAAAGCCCCTAATATGCTGTGCATTGCGGGCATTCTTAGGACTACTTAATTCTAGACTACATGGTAAAAAGTTATGGTTGATAATTTATAAAATAAGTAAAGTTGCATATCTAAGTTATAAAGTTTGAATATAAGTTGAACATATCAATTAATTGTAGCAATGCAACTAATTGAGTGAGATAACAATTTAAAACAATTGCATTGCAGTTAGTTTACGTGGTCATTATAATGTAAGTGTTGTGGAAATAATTAGCTAAGTATGTAATATTAATAACAGGTTTTACATTCAATTGATTAGTCAGGTTTTTACGTTAAGTGATTATTCTACTTTGTTGGGAATGTTTGATATTGAGCAATTAGCTTTGGGTGAGAAGGTGGTTTTTTAGCATCGTTTTGAATTGGGGTACAGGTAGGTTTTTTTTGGCAATGACAGGTAATGAATTCCAAATTTTCGTGCCTTTTATATGCATTGAGTTTTTACATAGTGTTAGATGGACAAAGTAGAATATTCACTTAAATGTAAAAACCTGATTAATCACTTAAATGTAAAAACCTGTTATGAATAATACATACTAAGCTGTTTCTATAACATTTACATTATAATGACCAAGTAAACTGTAACTGCAATGCAATTAATTGTTTTAAATTGTTTTATTATTTTTTTTATTTTTTTTTATTAACACATCGGCCGATTCCCACCAAGGCAGGGTGGCCCGAAAAAGAAAAACTTTCATCATCATTCACTCCATCACTGTCTTGCCAGAAGGGTGCTTTACACTACAGTTATAAAACTGCAACATTAACACCCCTCCTTCAGAGTGCCGGCACTGTACTTCCCATCTCCAGAACTCAAGTCCGGCCTGCCGGTTTCCTGAATCCTTCATAAATGTTACTTTGCTCACACTCCAACAGCACGTAAAGTATTAAAAACCATATGCCTCCCTTCACTCCTATCAAATACGCTCACACATGCTTGCTGGAAGTCCAAGCCCCTCGCACACAAAACTTCCTTTACCCCCTCCCTCCAACCTTTCCTAGGCCAACCCCTACCCCGCCTTCCCTCCACTACAGATTTATACACTCTCGAAGTCACTCTGTCTCGTTCCATTCTCTCTACATGTCCAAACCACCTCAACAACCCCTCCTCAGCTCTCTGGACAATCGTTTTGGTAATCCCGCACCTCCTCCTAATTTCCAAACTCCGAATTCTCTGCATTATATTCACACTACACATTGACCTCAGACATGACATCTCCACTGCCTCCAGCCTTCTCCTCGTTGCAACATTCATCACCCATGCTTCACACCCATATAAGAGCGTTGGAATAACTATACTCTCATACATTCCCCTCTTTACTTCCATGGACAAGGTTCTCTGTCTCCACAGACTCCGAAGTGCTCCACTCACCCTTTTCCCCTCATCAATTCTATGATTCACCTCATCCTTCATAGACCCATCCGCCGACATGTCCACTCCCAAATATCTGAATACATTCACCTCCTCCATACTCTCTCCCTCCAATCTGATATCCAATCTTTCGTCACCAATTCTTTTTGTTATCCTCATCACCTTACTCTTTCCTATATTCACTTTCAATTTTCTTCTTTTACACACCCTACCAAATTCATCCACCAACCTCTGCAGCTTCTCTTCAGAATCTCCCAAAAGCACAGTGTCATCAGCAAAAAGCAACTGTGACAACTCCCACTTTGTATTTGCTTCTTTATCTTTTAGCCCAACACCTCTTGCCAAGACCCTCGCATTCACTTCTCTTACAATCCCATCTATAAATATATTGAACAACCACGGTGACATCCACATCCTTGTCTAAGGCCCACTTTTACTGGGAAATAGTCCCCTTCCCTCCTACACACTCTAACCTGAGCCTCACTATCCTCATAAAAACTCTTCACTGCTTTCAGTAACCTTCCTCCTATTCCATACACCTGCAACATCTGCCACATTGCCCCCCTATCTACCCTATCATACGCCTTTTCCAAATCCATAAATGCCACAAAAACATCTTTACCCTTAACCAAATACTGTTCACCTATATATTTCACTGTAAACACTTGGTCTACACACCCCCTACCTATCCTAAAGCCCCCTTGTTCATCTGCTATCCTGCTTTCTGTTTTACTCTTAATTCTTTCAATAATAACTCTACCATACACTTTACCAGGTACACTTAACAGACTTATTCCCCTATAATTTTTGCACTCTCTTTTGTCCCCTTTGCCTTTATACAAAGGAACAATACACGCTCTCTGCCAATCCCTAGGTACCTTACCCTCTTCCATACATTTATTAAATAATAGCACCAACCACTCCAAAATTATATCCCCACCTGCTTTTAACATTTCTATCTTTTTCCCATCAATCCCAGCTGCCCTACCCCTTTCATTCTACCCACTGCCTCACGAACTTCCCTACACCCACAACTGGCTCTTCCACACTCCTACAAGATGTTATTCCTCCTTGCCCTACACACGAAATCACAGCTTCCTGTCTTCATCAACATTTAACAAATCCTCAAAATATTCTCCCATCTTCCCGATACCTCTAACTCTCCCTTTAATAACTCTCTCTCCTATTTTTAACTGTCAAATCCATTTGTTCTCTAGGCTTCCTCAACTTATTAATCTCATTCCAAAACTTTTTCTTATTTTCAACAAAATTTGCTGATAACATCTCACCCACTCTCTCATGCTCTCTTTTTACATTGCTTCACCACTCTTTAACCTCTCTTTTTCTCTCCATATACTCTTCCCTCCTTGCATCACTTCTACTTTGTAAAGCCTCTCATATCTAACTTTTCTCCCTTACTACTCTCTTTACATCATCATTCCACCAATCGCTCCTCTTCCCTCCCGCACCCACTCGCCTGTAACCACAAACTTCTGCTGAACACTCTAACACTACATTTTTAAATCTACCCCATACATTTTCGACCCCATTGCCTACACTCTCACTAGCCCATCTATCCTCCAATAGTTGTT
>WNWK01029354.1:0-24491 GCA_009830355.1 Cherax destructor | reverse complement strand
GGTAGTGGCAGACTGCACCTCACTACTGGTATCCCTTTTCCCCTCCACCACTCCATCTCACTTCCAACGCCATAGAGGTGAACCTTCAGCCTCCTAAATTCCTCCTGGAGAAGCAGGAGCTCCTCCTCAACACCCCAACCTCACGCTTTAAAACACTGCAGTAGCTAGCCATAATTGCACCCCTTCACACTAATTCCCAAAGCAGCTCAGGGACTGCGACCACTCGTGACCACTGACCACTGACCATATGTGCGGGTTGTGTGTGTATTGTTCCAGTCACGGTATTGTGCCTTTTTTTGTTATTTATTGGAGTTGGATACTCTGTCTCCTAAAATATCCCTAGGTGTTAATAAATAAAGCGTGAGGTTGGGATGTTGAGGAGGGAGCTCCTGCTTCTCCAGGAGGAATTTAGGAGTCTGAAGGTTTACTAACTTTTTTCACTAAGGTGTTTGAGGAGGTAGATCATGGTAATGAATATGATATTGTGTATATGGACTTCAGTAAGGCTTTCGATAAAGTTCCACATCAGAGGCTACTGAGGAAACTTAAGGCACACGGAATAGCAGGAGAAATTTTTTCCTGGGTAGAGGCATGGTTGACAAATAGGCGGCAGAGAGTTTGCATAAATGGAGAGAAATCAGAATGGGGGCGCGTCTCAAGCGGTGTTCCACAGGGGTCAGTTTTGGGCCCCCTGTTGTTTACAATTTACATAAACGACATAGATGAGGGAATAAATAGTAACATAAGTAAATTTGCTGATGACACCAAAATAGGTCGTCCAATTCATTCAAATGAGGACATTAGAGCACTCCAGGATGATTTGGATAGACTGATGCAGTGGTCGGAGAAGTGGCAGATGCAGTTTAATGTAAACAAATGCAAAGTTCTAAATGTTGGGCAGGACAATAACCATGCCACTTATAAGCTGAATAATGTAGATCTTATTACTTGTGATTGCGAGAAGGATTTAGGAGTTCTGGTTAGTAGTAATCTGAAGCCAAGACAACAGTGCATAAGTGTTCGCAATAAAGCTAACAGAATCCTTGGCTTCATATTAAGAAGTATAAATAATAGAAGTCCTCAGGTTTTTCTACAACTCTATATATCTTTGGTTATGCCTCATTTAGATTATGCTGCACAGTTCTGGTCACCGTATTACAGAATGGATATAAATGCACTGGAAAACGTACAAAGGAGGATGACAAAGTTGATCCCATGTATCAGAAATCTTCCCTATGAGGATAGACTGAGGGCCCTGAATCTGCACTCTCTAGAAAGGCGTAGAATTAGGGGAGATATGATTGAGGTGTATAAATGGAAAACAGGAATAAATAAAGGGGATGTAAATAGCGTGCTGAAAATATCCAGCCAAGACAGGACTCGCAGCAATGGTTTCAAGTTGGAAAAGTTCAGATTCAGGAAGGATATAGGAAAGCACTGGTTTGGTAATAGAGTTGTGGATGAGTGGAACAAACTCCCGAGTACCGTCATAGATGCTAAGACGTTGTGTAGTTTTAAAAATAGGTTAGATAAATACATGGGTGGGTGTGGATGGGTGTGAATTTGGACCTGACTAGCTTGTATTACCAGGTCAGTAGCTGTACTAATTCCTTAAGTGGAAGTGACCTGACCAGGTGGTCGGCTGACCAGGTGGTCAACTAGACAATTATATGAGTGGGTGCGGTTGGGTGTGAGTTGGTCCTGACTAGCCTGTGCTAGGTCAGATGCAGTGTTCCCTCCTTAAGTGAATGTAACCTGACCTGGCTGGGTCGGGGCTTAAGCCGTTGGAGATTTGGACCTGCCTCGCATGGGCCAGTAGGCCTGCTGCAGTGTTCCTTCTTTCTTATGTTCTTATGTTCTTATAGGTGTGCATAGGAAGGATGTTTAGGGGAGATGTGGGTGAGAAATGTGCTATGTAGCATAGATGAGAAATGAAAATGTGGTATGAATATTCAGTTTGAGAAATGAAGTGTTTAAATCAGGTGTATGTTTTGGTGGATATAAGTTTTTTTTAGTTACCATATGTTTTAAGTGCTCCTGAAAAGATTTTAGTGTTCATGATGGTGATCGCGTGTCTTAGATTTTGGTTCTCATGACATAAGTGTTTATGTTTTAGTGGTTTAGTGTTCATGTATGTCTTAAGTGTTTATGATTTAGTGGTTTAGTGTTCATGCATGTCTTAAGTGTTTGTGTTTAACTTTTTTGTGGGTACATCTTTATGTTTTCATATGTCTTAAGTCACTGTATGTCTGTTTCTCTTTTTTTGTGATAGTGTTAGTTTTGTGTTTTTTTTGGTTGATAGTGTTCTTGTCAAGTTTTTTTTTTTAGTCATTATGTTATGTGTAAAAAAGTTTATATCTTCATATATATTAAGTGCTAATGTCAAATTGTGTAATGGTGAATAGTTGTCATAACTTCAGAGTTAATGTATAGTTTTGTGTGTGTATGTTCATATGTCTTATTTTGTTGTGTCTAGCTTTCTTTGTGTTCATGTTTTTAGTGTACATATGAAGTGATTGTAAACCTAGTTTTTTTGTGATTAAGTGTTAGTTTTGTGATTTTGAGATTACTGATCATGTCTTTAGTGTCATAGAACTCTCTGTCTCTGTCCACCTTATCTATTCCTCGCAGTATTTTGTATGTCGTTATCATGTCACCCCTAACCCTCCTGTCCTCCAATTTCGTCAGGTCGATTTCCCTTAACCTTTGTTCGTAGGACAATCCCCTTAGCTCTGGGACTAGTCTTGTTGCAAACCTTTGCACTTTCTCTAATTTCTTGATGTGCTTGAACAGGTGTGGGTTCCAAACTGGTGCTGCATACTCCAGTATGGGCCTGACGTATATGGTGTACGGAGTCTTGAAAGATTCCTTAGTGAGGGATTGGAACGCTATTCTTAGGTTTGCCAGACGCCCGTATGCTGCAGCAGTTATCTGATTGATGTGTGCCTCAGGAGATGTGCTCGGTATTATACTCACCCCAAGATCTTTTTCCTTGAGTGAGGTTTGCAGTCTTTGGCCACCTAGACTATACTCTGTCTGCGTTTTGTTTTGCCCTTTCCCAATCTTCATGACTTTGCCTCAAATTTCAGACACATATACAACAAATTTCCAAGAAAGTCTCAAAGACCGTGGGAATACTATCCAAGATACGGTACTATGTTCCACAACCAGCTCTCCTTACCCTATATCACTCACTCATTTACCCCTACCTCACCTATGGAATCTGCGCATGGGGCTCTACATCAATAACTCATCTCAGACCACTAATAACAACAAAAGGCAGCAGTTAGAATAATAACACATTCACACTCCAGACAACATACTCCACCAATATTCAAAAACCTAAACTTACTCACCATACAAGACATCCATACTTTTTACTGTGCCTATTACATACATAGAACAACCTATGCAAATATTAACACACCACTCAAACTTCTCCTTACCAATTTTAACAGGACACATGACCATAACACTAGACACAGATCACTCCTCGATGTTCCCCGTGTCCATCTAACACTATGTAAAAACTCAATGCATATAAAAGGCACGAAAATTTGGAATTCATTACCTGTCATTGCCAAAGAAACCCTGCCTGTACCCCAATTCAAAACGATGCTAAAAAACCACCTTCTCACCCAAAGCTAAATGCTCAATATCAAACATTCCTAACAAAGTAGAATAATCACTTAATGTAAAAACCTGACTAATCACTTAAATGTAAAAACCTGTTATGAATAATACATACTAAGCTAACTATTTCCATAACATTTACATTATAATGACCACGTAAACTGTAACTGCAATGCAATTAATTGTTTTAAATTGTTATCTCACTCAATTAGTTGCATTGCTACAATTAATTGATATGTTCAACTTATATTCAAACTTTATAACTTAGATACGCAATTATACTTATTTTAAAAATTATCAACCATAACTTTTTACCATGTAGTCTAGAATTAAGTAGTCCTAAGAATGCCCGCAATGCACAGCATATTAGGGGCTTTTGGCATGTACATCTCATTACTAACTATATTTCTTGTCTACCATGTATTATTGTACCATGTCTCAATAAAGTATTATTATTGTTATTATTATTATTATTATTATTATTATTATTATTATTATTATTATTATTATTATTATTATTATTTACATTTGGCAGGGTTAAATTCAAGGAGCCAGATACTGGACCAGGCTTGTAGCCTGTCTAGGTCTCTTTGTAGTCCTGCCTGATCCTCGACTGATTTAATTCTTCATATCAACTTCACATCATATGCAAACAGGGACACTTCTGAGTCAATCCCTTCCGTTTTGTCATTCACATATACCAAAATCAGCACAGGTCTTAGGACTGACCCCTGTGGAACCCCGCTCGTCACAGGTGCCCAAACTGACACCTCGTCACGTACCATGACTAGTTGTTGTCTCCCTGTCAGATATTCTCTGATCCATTGCAGTGCCTGTCCTGTTATGTGAGCCTGATCCTCTAGCTTTTGCATTAACTTCTTGTGAGGAACTGTGTCGAAGGCCTTCTTGCAGTCCACGAAAATGTAGTCTATCCACCCCTCTCTCTCGTGTCTTCTGTTACCTTGTCATAAAACTCCAGTAGGTTTGTGACACAGGATTTTCCTTCCTTGAAACCGTGCTGGTTGTGGTGGAGCACCTAGAAAGGTGCTCCACCACTCTCGTTCTGATGATCTTCTCCATGGCTTTGCATATTATACACGTCAGTGACAGAGGTCTGTAGTTTAATGCCTCGTGTCAGTCTCCTTTCTTAAAAATTGGGACTACATTTGCCATCTTCCACACCTCAAGTAGTTGCCCAGTTTCAATGGATGTGTTGAAGATTTTTGTTAGTGACACACACAACATCTCTGCTCCCTCTCTAAGGACCCATGGAGAGATGTTGTCTGGTCTCACCGCCTTTGAGGGATCAAGTTCAAATAGCAGCTTCTTCAACTCCTCCTCGGTTGTGTGTATTTCAATAAGCACTTGTTGGTATACCTCCCTATTCTGAATTCCTGGAGTCGTTCCTGTCTCCACTGTAAATTCTTCTTTAAATCTCATGTTGAGCTCCTCACATACCTCTTGGTCGTTTCTTGTGAACTCCTCACCTTCCTTCCTCAGCCTGATTACCTGGTCCTTGACTGTTGTTTTCCTCCTGATGTGGCTGTACAACAGCTTCGGGTCAGACTTGACTTTTGATACTGTCATTTTCGTATTGTCGCTTGTAATATTAAGTTGGTAATGTGGGTTGAGATAACTGTGTTATATGTTGTGAGTTGTATTACTGAGACAAGTGAAAATTGAGGGTGGCCTCACGACGTGAGGCCACGTGAGGTCGGGGAATGCATCTCAGATCCTCTCTCTGGAGGTGTTGGGCAACCCTCACCAGGCATATAAAGGGGGGTATAAAGGTTTTGGCTGTGGTGTTGGAAAATTTCGATGGAAAACTCTGAGTTGTGGGTATTATAAGTGTAAAGTTGAGAATGAAAAAAATGTTGTGAGTTATGGGTATTATAACAGCTGAAAAAGTTGAGACTGAATAATTGTGAGTTGTTGGGGGTAATGATTTGTTGTGGGTTATGACTGAAATATCTTTTTGTTGTATTATTGAAAACGAGAAAAAAAATGCGTCTTGATGATTGATATGAGTGAAAATTTTGAGTTTTTTTGTAACATGTTTTGATATGTTGTGGGTGTTTGTCTGTCTTGTGGGTATTATTACTGAAAAATGTGTCTGTGTGTATATGTGTGTGTGAGAGAGAGAAAAAAATACTCGTCTTGTCTGTCAACTTAGGTATTAACAGATTCACTTCCTCCTTGCCTCATGGGTCCTAGTGTACCTTTCTTAAATCAAAGTATAGATCAGTGGTGGGCAAGTTCGTCCATAAGACGACCCACGTATATTATAACTATAATTTCAACTTGTTGGGGCACTTGTACAACGTAGTGTATCCAATAGTGTATGTTGTATCTTTTTGTTGTTGTATTATCTAAAAAAATGTGGGTGTTGTGTCTTGTGAGTTATGAGTGAAAAAACAATATTAGTGGTGCATGGTAGTGTATGTTGGTGAAAGTGAGGTGCATGGTAGTGTGTGTTTGTGAAAGTGAGGTGCATGGTAGTGTGTGTTTGTGAAAGTGAGGTGCATAATAGTGTGTGTTGGTGAAAGTGAGGTGCATGGTAGTGTGTGTTGGTGAAAGTGAGGTGCATGGTAGTGTGTGTTGGTGAAAGTGAGGTGCATAATAGTGTGTGTTGGTGAAAGTGAGGTGCATGGTAGTGTGTGTTTGTGAAAGTGAGGTGCATGGTAGTGTGTGTTGGTGAAAGTGAGGTGCATGGTAGTGTGTGTTGGTGAAAGTGAGGTGCATGGTAGTGTGTGTTGGTGAAAGTGAGGTGCATGGTAGTGTGTGTTGGTGAAAGTGAGGTGCATGGTAGTGTGTGTTGGTGAAAGTGAGGTGCATAATAGTGTGTGTTGGTGAAAGTGAGGTGCATGGTAGTGTGTGTTGGTGAAAGTGAGGTGCATGGTAGTGTGTGTTGGTGAAAGTGAGGTGCATAATAGTGTGTGTTGGTGAAAGTGAGGTGCATGGTAGTGTGTGTTGGTGAAAGTGAGGTGCATGGTAGTGTGTGTGTTGGTGAAAGTGAGGTGCATGGTAGTGTGTGTTGGTGAAAGTGAGGTGCATGGTAGTGTGTGTTGGTGAAAGTGAGGTGCATGGTAGTGTGTGTTGGTGAAAGTGAGGTGCATGGTGAGTGTGTGTTGGGAATGTAGGGTGCATGGTAGTGTGTGTGTTGGTGAAAGTGAGGTGCATGTGTAGTGTGTGTTGGTGAAAGTGAGGTGCATGGTAGTGTGTGTTGGTGAAAGTGAGGTGTCATGGTAAGTGTGTGTTGGTGAAAGTGAGGTGCATGGTAGTATGTGTTGGTGAAAGTGAGGTGCATGGTAGTATGTGTTGGTGAAAGTGAGGTGCATGGTAGTGTGTTGGTGAAAGTGAGGTGTAGGGTAGATGGGGGTGACTTGTAGGGGAGATTCCGTGGAAGGAGTGATGGGGTGGGAGTGTTTCCTCCCACTATGATGTATACAATCTTAGTTCGTGATATGTATCTTCTTTTTGTATTACCAAAAATGTATTGAAATATGCAACAAATAAATGATGAAAAAAAAATGAATTTGTGTAATGATTCACCTTTGTATATTTACCATTTGTGTTATCACTGATTGAATATATTTATCATATGAATAATTTCTGGCAAGAAATGTTATCGTGAGTGTTTACCCGTAGTGGACCTTTATAACGTGACACGTACGTGTCTGGTGGTCACAAATTTTCATTTGTCTTATATGGCAAGGTGAGCGTTGCTATTTAAGCCAAAATCGCAAGTTTTACCTAATCGACACGACATGTATATATATATATATATATATATATATATATATATATATATATATATATATATATATATATGTCGTGCCGATTAGGTAAAACTGGTCAATTAGCAAGAACTCATCTAAAATTAAGTCCTTTCTAAAATTTTCTCTTATACGTTTAAAGATATATTTTTTTCATTTATGTTAATATAAGAATTTATAATTTTGTACCAAGAGAAACTTTGAAAACCTACCTAACCTTATTACAACAAGAGCAATTTAATTTAGCCTAACCCAACTTAATATATTTTAGATACGTTAACATTAATTTAATAATTAACAAACACAATGAAATATATTTTTTTCGTTATGTTCAGAATGATTTTGGCGAAATTATTGCATACACAAATTTTCACTTGTCTTATATGGCAAGGTGAGCGTTGCTATTTAAGCCAAAATCATAAGTTTTACCTAATCGGCACGACATATATATATATATATATATATATATATATATATATATATATATATATATATATATATATTCTGCCGATTAGGTAAAACTGGTCAATTAGCAAGAACTCATCTAAAATTAAGTCCTTTCTAAAATTTTCTCTTATACGTTTAAATATATATTTTTTCATTTATGTTAATGTAAGAATTTATAATTTTGTACCAAGAGAAACTTTGAAAACCTACCTAACCTTATTACAACAAGCACAATTTAATTTAGCCTAGCCCAACTAAATATATTTTAGATACGTTAACATTAATTTAATAATAAACAAACACAATTAAATATATTTTTTTCGTTATGTTCAGAATGATTTTGGCGAAATTATTGCATACACAAATTTTCACTTGTCTTATATGGCAAGGTGAGCGTTGCTATTTAAGCCAAAATCGCAAGTTTTACCTAATCGGCACGACATATATATATATATATATATATATATATATATATATATATAGATAGATAGATAGATAGGGAAGTACCACCTCTAGGCCTGGACTGGGGACCCTCATCCTCAGAGAAGACAATATACGTACCTCTGGAAAAACTCAAGGTTCTCCCCAGTGCTGTTTGAATATTTTTTCTCCTACCACCCCCTATATTCTATATACTATGTTAACTTTACTAATAGACTGAATACATTGCCAGGAAACACAAACATGAATTCATTGATACAATATATCAAAAATTATGAATCTCCTCCAGCTCCGAAGCCAGATGGAAGCCCAGTATGCAGCATGCATTTTCCCTCTGGATGGCCACACTGAGGCGCTGGAACATGAAAGTGGCTGCCCTTGGGTCTTTGGTGGTGTCGATGAGTCTGGAACCCAGTTCTTTAATGAAATGTGTAGCATTTTTTCCCCATTATCACAGGTTCTCTGATTCCATTGGGACAGATTGATACTGTTGGCTTATGTCCCTGTACTTGCCGAGCTTGTACTCTTCCCTGTGGTCAGCAGCTCCTCCCTGTCGCCCGACACTGTGATGGATGTAGGTGTCAGCCAGCGTTGACACACAAGTATAGTCCCATGCCAAGAGCTTGCCATTCTTCCAAGTATAGCTGCTGATCCCATCGAGACTCCTTCAGTACCCTGGTGATGGACCAGGTGCTTCGGCTCCTTCAGTACCCTTGTGATGGACCAGGTGCTTCAGCTCCTTCAACGCCCTGGTGATAGATCATGTGCTTCGGCATATTCAGTGCCCTGGTGATGGACCAGGTGCTTCGGCTCCCTCAGTACCCTGGTGATGGACCAGGTACTTCAGCTCCTTCAACGCCCTGGTGATAGATCATGTGCTTCGGCATATTCAGTGCCCTGGTGATGGACCAGGTGCTTCAGCTCCTTCAGTACCCTATTTTATAGTGCCCTGATTATCAAAGCATATTCCATGGATGGAGTAGGTGGGTTGGGTAGGAGTTTTTGTTTGTGGGATTGGTTTTGGGTTTTGCCTAGTGTGGATCAGTTGGCTTGATGCAGTGTTCCTTATTTCTGTGTTATTGTGAGTGAGAGGGGTTGTGAGTGAGAGGGGTTGGATTTGAACGGGACTTGTGCAGTTGTTGGGGGGAGGGGTGTTGTCGGGGCTTCTTGCTTGGATGGCGATTGGGATGGGTTGCACAAATATTTTTGTTGGTGGGTTGGTTTTGATATGGACCTGCCAAGTATGGGCCAGTAGGCCTGTTGCAGTGTTCCTCCTTTCTTATGTTCTTATGTTCTTATGAGACGATTGTCTGGGTTGTGGGTATTGTTGGCTGCTAGTGATAGAGGCTCTCAGCTGGGCATCCAGCTGTAGCGAGGCTTCTCTTTATGATGTCGTTGACCTCATTGTGTCTTGCATGCCAGACGTTGGTTTTGGGACAGTTAAGACCATGTAGACCATATTGGTTGGCTTGCACATCGCCGCAAACACCCGTATATTCCGTGTGAATTGGGAGGGTCTTAGGGTTGAGGTGTGTTCCCATTTCTGACATGGGAACTGTTTGGAACAGGTCCCCAGAGTGGTGTGCACTCAGCGTAGAGACAGGCAGTCTTAAGCATGTTGGAAATCACCTTTTCAGCGATGGGGCCATCCCAACTTGACTGTTTGTAGGCCAGTGTTGCACTAGGTTTTGATGCTGGAGCAGCAAGAGTCTCCCATTCAGTGATGGCACTGGTGTAGCTAGTGTCCTGTATTCCTGCTGAGTCACTGAGGTTGGTCAGGAGAATTTGTTTTATTAACTCATTTGATGTTATAGAAGAGGATAGGAAAGCTGGTAGGGGAATCTGGGAGGATTTGCGTACTCCCAGCCCCCCAAGCCTGACTGGAAGTGAGGCTTGCAACCACTGTCCATCTTCAAGGGAAAGATTGAATACACTCTCTAGCATGGTCTTAAGGAGGGAGTCATATTCCTTGAGTTTCGGACTGCTGAAGGCTGGGGAGCGTCTCAGGAAGTAGGTAAGTTTTGAGAGAGACAGGCACCTGATGAGTAGGTAGAAGGCATCATGTGTATCGATATTATTCATCCTGCCTTCCATCGTCCTGAGGTCTGAGATTTTCTTTTCTAGGATCAGATCAATGGCATTGGGCCCAAGAGGAGCACCAAGGAGAGTTCTGTTCGCTGGATCAATGACTCGTTCTCCTGGTAAAATAGCACTAATATTCAGGATCATTGGTAGAAAACAGCACTAATATTCAGGATCATTGGTAGAAAACAGCACTAATATTCAGGATCATTGGTAGAAACTATTTCACATTTGGTGGGGTTCAAAGATAGACCCAGGCTCTCTCCCATGTCTTTAATTTTTCTGATGTCCTGTAGGAGAGATTCTGTAGTGCCAGATAGGGTGCCATCATCCAAGAACCAGATATTGAGCTCACTGTTTAGTTAGTTTGATATCTTTATTATGCACCCCATACCCATCCTGTGGGCGGTAGTCAAAAGATTACAGAGGTACATAATGGGTCCAGGGACTGGACCCCAAAGTTATGATAGCTGAGCAAGTTACAAAGGTAATGAACTAACAAGCTACAAAGGTAATGAACTCACAAGTTACAAAGGTAATGAAACATGTAAGTAAATTTACTTACTTACGTTTATACATGGTTACAATCATGAACAAATTATAACGCAATGAACACTTCACTAGTCTACACCCGGTCACAACTGTAATGAGTTCTTGGTGCAAATTTTATTGTTGGGTCACACGTACACACTTACATATACACATACACACACACACATACACACACATATATACACACACGCACACACAACAGGCCCAGCCTTCAATCGACATGTGCACAGGACAAAAAGGCAATCAACACGCGCACACACACACACACACACACACACACACACACACCCACACACACACACACACACACACACACACACACACACACACACACACACACACGTAGCAATGCTTTATTTACAGGGAGCAAAGTCAGGGTATTTTTCCAGAATGGTCTGTAATATACCACTGTGGATAAAATACTTTGACATATCTTGAACATTTCTGAGTGAGTTGTCTCTGAATTCATTAATTTTGTCGCACTCCAGTACATAATGACGCAGGGTGTGACAATAATCCAACTGACAAAGTTTACATTTTGTTTGGTCTACATCTGTTGGTGGTGATTTAACCTGCCAAAGATACTTGTAACCCAGCCGGAGGCGGGCGGTAGTGACATCCAAGAGTCTGCTTATTTTGTTGGATGCACCATAGACATGTGGCTCCTCCTGCATGATAGAATGATGATAGATGGACTGACTGGTGTCAATCTCCCTGAGTCTTAAGTCAATAAAATTCAGTTCTAGTTCTCTGGAGAGCGCTTCTGTGACTTCCTTGATGACCAGACAGAATATAAAGGGGACAAGAGGGTCCCCCTGTTACACGCCCTCACACGAGTCAATTTCATAGTCCCAGAACAATAGTTTATAAGTCACACTATAACATGATTCTATGAAGGGATAGATGGAAGGGAAGTGTCTAGAAACTGCTTGGAGAGCAGCATCCCTTCTAACTAAGTTGAAAACGTTGGCCAAGTCTAATTTGATAAAGGCTTTTTCATCTGACATGTTGTTGATGTATACTCGTGTTGCGTAGGCAGGTGCTTCACAGCCTTGTTGAACACCAAAATCGAGCTGAGTTGATTTCAACATGGCAGCAGCCTCTTGACTCACAGTTCTTACTGCAGTCTTGGCGACTAGACGCCGAAGGGTGTTGCCCACTGCAATGGGCCTGATTCCACCATCGTTTTTCCGGAGGGCACATAGTAAGGCACCAAGAAGAGGGGGTCTAATGGCCAGAGGGACACTACCAGTCAGGCACACATTGGAAAATTTGGTGAGTTCAGACAGCAACCTCTCTGAAACATCACCAAGTGCTGGACTGAGCATTTGTTTTAAGTGTTGTGGCCTTAACCTGGTGAAACCTCCTGCTGAGCCCTGTGGAAATGACATAGTAGCTTTATACACATCAACGTCCTGTAGGGTTAAATGTTCTTCATTTACTGCAATGTTAGGGAGGTCAATGTTGGTACTGGGAGCCCTGGGTGGATGATTGTCCTTCAGTGCTTTTGCTGTAATGACTTCCTCAGGAGCGATGGTATCCTCACTGGTTATAAGCCTCAGTGTTCCAATAGTATTACCCTCTTCTATTTTTTTGCTAATTTGGGCTCTGATTTTTGAGCCGTCAGGTGTCCTGTTGTTGACATGTGCCCGGCGGGTGTTTATCGCCCTAGAGGGAAGACGGACGAGATTGTCATCACTAGGGAATGCATTTATTGCCCTAATAACATATGTTGCTAGTGACTTGTCCCTCCTTAATGGGACAGCCAGACAGGCATTGCCAAAAAGCAGTAGATTGTGACAGGATCCATTGTTTGCAGGAGCATCTGATAGCATCTGTTTGCAGCGAATCTGATAGCAGCTTGAGGGCGAGCTGCTTTGGGGATGTGTGTCAGCTTCCTGGTGGATGTCAATTTGATTGCCGATTTTAGGTACTCTGTAGAGGTGAAGTCAGGGCAGCTGTTAGTTCTGTCTGCTGAGAGGGGCTGTTGGTTATTCGTATTTGGAGCCTTTTGGGAGCCTAGACATCTATTGTTTGCACAGATGTTGTTATTTGAGGGATTAGCAGATGCCTCGTGGACGGATTGCATGGCGTTGGCTCTGTCGTGGAGATTCCTGGGAACCCGGCACATCTTGTGACATTACTGACATCATGGACATGGGAGGGCGCCAGTTGTGGGATAACGGGTGAAGGACAGCATGGATGCATGGGGGATGAGGGTGAGGGAGTAGCGAGCTGTAGTGAGAGTAATTGGTGGGGCACTAAAAGGCAATACCCATGGTCAGGCAGGCAGAAGGCCTAGACCGGGATGTGGGGAGGGAACCAGGGATGGGGGGCGATGGGAGTGGCCCTATCTGTTCACTAAGGATGGACATTACTGACTAACTTTTGCTTATTGGTGTACACTTATTATACCATTTAGAAAAACCCTCTCCATTTGGCACACTAATCACCATGTTCTCACTATTGACTGAGGTGTTCTTTTGTTCAGCATCCAACCCCCAACCCCGGCCGAACACAGAGGGTAAACAAACCTCTACACCTTCGCTGGTAGGATTCCCTCAAGACCAGGATTACTCCCCAACTCCCCACATGCACATTGCACTTTCATTGATACAGAAGCAACGGTCTGATGCAGAGGATTGTCACTACTATGTAATCTCCAGTGGATACTCACGATGACGTCTGCCGAAACTGGCCCTCGCAGACCATGTTGTTTCTTCGTTTACACACAAAAGTATATATATATATATATATATATATATATATATATATATATATATATATATATATATATATATATATATATATATATATATATATCATATCATATCATATCATATAGCAAACTGCAGCAGGCCAGGATTTGACCCCATGACACATAGTCCTCCTCAAGAGGCCACACAATGTACATGTCACCTTACAAACTGAGCCATCGATCACACAACATTAGCCTACCGAAGTACGCTTGCTTCTTGTTGCGAGGACACTTGTGGCAGTTGTATACTCAAGGATTGATTTCAGCCTCCTCCTGTTTGATACCCTCTTCCACAAGCAGTCTATATAGCAATGAAACCATGAAACAAGTGGACAATGTGTCGTGGGGTCGAATCCTGGCCTGCCGCAGTTTGGTAAATGATTCAAAACCACTTGTTTCGTGGTTTCATTGATATATATATATATATATATATATATATATATATATATATATATGTCGTGCCGATTAGGTAAAACTTGCGATTTTGGCTTAAATAGCAACGCTCACCTTGCCATATAAGACAAGCTAAAATTTGTGTATGCAATAATTTCGCCAAAATCATTCTGAACATAACGAAAAAAATATATTTCATTGTGTTTGTTTATTATTAAATTAATGTTATCGTATCTAAAATATATTTAGTTGGGTTAGGCTAAATTAAATTGCGCTTGTTTTAATAAGGTTAGGTAGGTTTTCAAAGTTTCTCTTGGTACAAAATTATAAATTCTTACATTTACATAAATAAAAAAAATATATCTTTAAACGTATAAGAGAAAATTTTAGAAAGGACTTAATTTTAGATGAGTTCTTGCTAATTGACCAGTTTTACCTAATCGGCACGACATATATATATATATTGGAGTCTAGGACCAAAAGTTCATTAACGGAGCCATGATCTGGGATAATCTAACGGGCTCTGAAACCTGTATTGCTTCCCCCAACAACCACAAACAGTCGCACTGGGATGGCCCAATAGTGGAGAATATAGCCTCAACAATGCTTCAGAGTGTGTCAGGGAAGAATAAAGCCCACCTCCTGGCTGTGAGAGCCCATCATGCAGGGGACTTTCTATTGGCTGTTCCAAATTCCAGCCTTGGCACAAGCTTCGACCCACAGACCATCTACATTGGTGTTGCCCTTCGACTTGCCGCCCCTATTCTCGCAGAACACAGGTGTATTTGTGGCAGTGAAGCAGCAGACCGATTCGAGTACCATGGTCTTGTGTGTCGTAAATCCGAGGGAAAGATTGCAAGACATGAAGAGGTTAATAACATTATCAAGAGGAGCCTCACAACAGCCGGATGCCCAGCAGTAAGGGAGCCACCTCAACTATGCAGATCTGATGGCAGCCAAAAGCGTCCAGATGGTATCACCCTTCAAGCCTGGACAGACGGCAGTCAGGTGGTGTCGGACTACACATGTGCATCTACCTTGGCTGATATTTATCTCCAATACACCAGGAAGGAAGGAGGGGCAGTTGCCACCTTCAGGGAGTCACAGAAGTCTAGAAAATATGGAGAACTTGCTCTTTATTATATGTTTGTTCCCATAGGCTCGGAGACCCTTGGCTCATGGGGAAAGAGTGCATATAAGTTCCTTAAGGAACTAGGCAAAAGACTCAACAGGGTAACTAGGGATCCCAGGGCAGCTAGTTTTCTGTTCCAGAGACTCAGCGCTGCTGTTCAGAGGGGTAATGCCTACAGTATTTTGGGCACTCGCCCCAGCTTTGAGGAGCTGGATGAGATTTTCGCATTTTAATCAGTGACAAAAACGTAACAATATGTACTAGACACGTATCTCTCACACCTCATGTACTGTATATGCCATCTTTATATCAACAATGTATTTCTTAATGTATCTCTTAAATTTTCTGTACCATATTATGTTATAAAATATACCTATATATACCTATTGGTATATATATATATATATATATATATATATATATATATATATATATATATATATATATATATATATATATATATATATATATATATATAATTTATTTATTAATGAATTATAAAAAGGGTGACGGAGAGGCTGGAGCCGTAGTCCATAAATTAACAGTCCGAGGCTGTACCGTCTTGGAAACTTGGTCTTCTGATATTAAGAAACTGGAAGTAATCCTGCATTATATTCCCTCAAAGACACCATCTGTAACCCAACTGAACTCCTTCCTTCAACCCAGGAGCTTTAGCAGTTGATATATTCTTACTCCTGAAGGCCACATCATCTATGGACTTTGTATATTCACTTAGAGATATCCCTGAGCGTATATACTCTGATGGATTCATAGCAACACAACACCACTTTTCTTTGGAGAAAATTACATACCAAGTATGGATATAGCAGATATTGCTCCCCCGACGAGTGAGATAGCCACGGGGATGACTGGCATAGTGCGACTCCCCAGGAGGTACTCCAGAGTGGTCACCACTCCACGATTCTTGAAGGCGCTGTACACACCGATGCCCACAGATACCACCAGCAAAGTAGCGAACACAGCGTAGTCCACCAGAGTGAACTTGGAACCCACAACTCCCTCGTTCACGGGAGTCTCCTCAGTCCCTTCCATCCTAAGCAGAACCCAGGAGGTACTCTAGGGACGTGAATGAGATGCTAGACACTTCTTCAAATATTAAACTCTCTATAAATCTTGCTGTGAAAGATCTTGGTGCTTTCGTGTCTAATGAAGATGAATGCAGGTGAATGTTGATATGATACTTAGAGGTGAAATTAGCTATTAAAACACTAGAGAAACTTTCTCATTCTCACACGTCCCTCTGCACACTAGCACGCACTTCAATCTACTCTACCAGACACTTCTCTCCACACTGCCATACTAGCACGCTCAACATGGCTGCAACTGCTCTGCTTGTAGCACTCCGCCTGTCTAAGTAGTCCCTAAAATGTATCTATCCGGCAACCCAACTATTGTTTCGACGAATGATTGCGTTAGAGATTAGAGATTTTGCCACCGAAGTGGCTAGTTTATTGTGCACCGCATATCCATCCTGTGGACGGTAGTGGCTAGTTTATTGTGCACCCCATATCCATCCTGTGGACGGTAGTGGCTAGTTTATTGTGCACCCCATATCCATCCTGTGGACGGTAGTGGCTAGTTTATTGTGCACCCCATATCCATCCTGTGGACGGTAGTGGCTAGTTTATTGTGCACCCCATATCCATCCTGTGGACGGTAGTGGCTAGTTTATTGTGCACCCTATATCCATCCTGTGGACGGTAGTGGCTAGTTTATTGTGCCCCCATATCCATCCTGTGGACGGTAGTGGCTAGTTTATTGTGCACCCCATATCCATCCTGTGGACGGTAGCGCAAGAGCATATGGATACACAAAAGGCCTAGGAACTAAGCCCCAAAGGGGTTAACAGGTGTACATATGAATTCATATCTACAGTTCACTTATCTGTTACAAGCAAATTTAGGAAATTTGCTTAGTATATCTGGTATCTTATTTTCATTAATAAGATATCTTGACATGTCACATAGGTTATTATACTGTCTATCTCTGTATTCCTCAATAAGTGGAGAATTAAGCACATAGTGTTCAAGACAGTGACCATATGCCTGATCACATAATTTGCATTTAGTTTGATCATCATCTGTGTGTCTGCCAAACTGCCAGAAGTACTTGTAGCCAAGCCTAAGCCTGGCCACTACAACATCAGTCAGTACTTGTAGCCAAGCCTAAGCCTGGCCACTACAACATCAGTCAGTACTTGTAGCCAAGCCTAAGCCTGGCCACTACAACATCAGTCAGTCTGTTCACATTGCAAGTTGCTCCATTAACATGCTTATCTATGTTCATGTTATCGTAGTGGGTTATGATTACGTTAACACTTGCGAAAACAGGTATTTCCAAAAGAACCGTAACTTGCCCATAAGACGGTGCCTGTTCCGGCTACTTATACTAAGACTGGCATTTGTAAAAAGGTTATAGAGGAGAGCTGATCGAGAAAGCACATTAATGCCAGAGGTTCTTTAGTTCCATCGGGTGGACGGTCCTCTTCCACTACTCTTATGGGAAGAATTATGGTGCTCCTTCAAGAGGACAGTCTTACGAGTGAAGACTGGAGGAAGTCATGGAGGTACCACCATGATCTTATATTTGTGAAATATAAACAAATCGTTTTGAATTCTGACTGAACTGACTGCATTTTTCTTTGTTGTATTAACATGTATTACTACAAGTATATCTTAAAAAGTTCTGCAAACATTACTGAAAAGAGTTTCCGGTGCATTTCTTAAAAGAGGGACTGACCACTTCCCACCGTGGATGACGGACTGACCACTTCCCACCGTGGATGACGGACTGACCACTTCCCACCGTGGATGACGGACTGACCACTTCCCACCGTGGATGACGGACTGACCACTTCCCACCGTGGATGACGGACTGACCACTTCCCACCGTGGATGACGGACTGACCACTTCCCACCGTGGATGACGGACTGACCACTTCCCACCGTGGATGACGGACTGACCACTTCCCACCGTGGATGACGGACTGACCACTTCCCACCGTGGATGACGGACTGACCACTTCCCACCGTGGATGACGGACTGACCACTTCCCACCGTGGATGACGGACTGACCACTTCCCACCGTGGATGACGGACTGACCACTTCCCACCATGGATGACGGACTGACCACTTCCCACCGTGGATGACGGACTGACCACTTCCCACCGTGGATGACGGACTGACCACTTCCCACCGTGGATGACGGACTGACCACTTCCCACCGTGGATGACGGACTGACCACTTCCCACCGTGGATGACGGACTGACCACTTCCCACCGTGGATGACGGACTGACCACTTCCCACCGTGGATGACGGACTGACCACTTCCCACCGTGGATGACGGACTGACCACTTCCCACCGTGGATGACGGACTGACCACTTCCCACCGTGGATGACGGACTGACCACTTCCCACCGTGGATGACGGACTGACCACTTCCCACCGTGGATGACGGACTGACCACTTCCCACCGTGGATGACGGACTGACCACTTCCCACCGTGGATGACGGACTGACCACTTCCCACCGTGGATGACGGACTGACCACTTCCCACCGTGGATGACGGACTGACCACTTCCCACCGTGGATGACGGACTGACCACTTCCCACCGTGGATGACGGACTGACCACTTCCCACCGTGGATGACGGACTGACCACTTCCCACCGTGGATGACGGACTGACCACTTCCCACCGTGGATGACGGACTGACCACTTCCCACCGTGGATGACGGACTGACCACTTCCCACCGTGGATGACGGACTGACCACTTCCCACCGTGGATGACGGACTGACCACTTCCACCGTGGATGACGGACTGACCACTTCCCACCGTGGATGACGGACTGACCACTTCCCACCGTGGATGACGGACTGACCACTTCCCACCGTGGATGACGGACTGACCACTTCCCACCGTGGATGACGGACTGACCACTTCCCACCGTGGATGACGGACTGACCACTTCCCACCGTGGATGACGGACTGACCACTTCCCACCGTGGATGACGGACTGACCACTTCCCACCGTGGATGACGGACTGACCACTTCCCACCGTGGATGACGGACTGACCACTTCCCACCGTGGATGACGGACTGACCACTTCCCACCGTGGATGACGGACTGACCACTTCCCACCGTGGATGACGGACTGACCACTTCCCACCGTGGATGACGGACTGACCACTTCCCACCGTGGATGACGGACTGACCACTTCCCACCGTGGATGACGGACTGACCACTTCCCACCGTGGATGACGGACTGACCACTTCCCACCGTGGATGACGGACTGACCACTTCCCACCGTGGATGACGGACTGACCACTTCCCACCGTGGATGACGGACTGACCACTTCCCACCGTGGATGACGGACTGACCACTTCCCACCGTGGATGACGGACTGACCACTTCCCACCATGGATGACGGACTGACCACTTCCCACCTGGATGACGGACTGACCACTTCCCACCGTGGATGACGGACTGACCACTTCCCACCATGGATGACGGACTGACCACTTCCCACCGTGGATGACGGACTGACCACTTCCCACCATGGATGACGGACTGACCACTTCCCACCATGGATGACGGACTGACCACTTCCCACCGTGGATGACGGACTGACCACTTCCCACCATGGATGACGGACTGACCACTTCCCACCGTGGATGACGGACTGACCACTTCCCACCTGGATGACGGACTGACCACTTCCCACCGTGGATGACGGACTGACCACTTCCCACCGTGGATGACGGACTGACCACTTCCCACCATGGATGACGGACTGACCACTTCCCACCGATGGATGCACGGACTGACCACTTCCCACCGTGGATGACGGACTGACCACTTCCCACCGTGGATGACGGACTGACCACCCTGGATGACCTCCACCGTGGATGACGGACTGACCACTTCCCACCATGGATGACGGACTGACCACTTCCCACCGTGGATGACGGACTGACCACTTCCCACCGTGGATGACGGACTGACCACTTCCCACCGTGGATGACGGACTGACCACTTCCCACCGTGGATGACGGACTGACCACTTCCCACCGTGGATGACGGACTGACCACTTCCCACCGTGGATGACGGACTGACCACTTCCCACCGTGGATGACGGACTGACCACTTCCCACCGTGGATGACGGACTGACCACTTCCCACCGTGGATGACGGACTGACCACTTCCCACCGTGGATGACGGACTGACCACTTCCCACCGTGGATGACGGACTGACCACTTCCCACCGTGGATGACGGACTGACCACTTCCCACCGTGGATGACGGACTGACCACTTTCCCCACCATGGATGACGGACTGACCACTTCCCACCTGGATGACGGACTGACCACTTCCCACCATGGATGACGGACGACCACTTCCAGGGAACGGAGACCACTTCCACCTGGATGACGGACTGACCACTTCCACCTGGATGACGGACTGACCACTTCCCACCATGGATGACGGACTGACCACTTCCCACCGTGGATGACGGACTGACCACTTCCCACCATGGATGACGGACTGACCACTTCCCACCATGGATGACGGACTGACCACTTCCCACCATGGATGACGGACTGACCACTTCCCACCGTGGATGACGGACTGACCACTTCCCACCATGGATGACGGACTGACCACTTCCCACCGTGGGTGACGGACTGATCTCGTCACTACTTCTGCTGCCTTCACTGTTCCATTTGCCTCTGACTGACTGAGGATGCCTATTGTACAGGCGAACCGTTTATGTATCTTACTTATCAACTTGTGGGTATTGTATACCATCAATAATACGCTACTTGTCTGACACAGTAACACTCTGGTGCTACTTGTCTGACACAGTAACACTCTGGTGTCTTCATACAAGGAAAGTATTCTGCAGCTTCCTTGTTAAACACCTTCTTACCATAACATATTTCCACTATTACACAACATTCACTTATGACGTCAACTCCAGCTGCTTCTTCTCGCCTCCACTCCAGTATACAAGTTTCAGGCTGGAGGGACTGACCACCTCCCGCTGAGGGTGATGGATGGATCATGTCTATACTACTTCTACTCTGCTTCCAGTATCCAGTTGAGGATGCAACTAGGCCAGCTCTAGATGGGCGGCTGTCACAAGAAGTAAACTGGCATCAGGAAGGGTGGGCTCCTAAACCTGGTGCTCCTTGGTCAAGCATCGACAAGGATAGTCACCTGATGGAACTGTTCTACCTTAAGTTCGACTGGACAGAAGTATCTGTACTAGCAATCACGAAATAACTGACATGTTTGCTGAACACTTTGTTACCAAGTAGCAAGTTCCTGATCCGGTTAGGAAACCTTTCATCCTGCGGTTAGCGGGATGAACACTATCCTTTATGTCCTTGGATCAAGAACAGATTATTGGTCTGAATAAGATAAACCCAAGATTTCTGAGTAGATGTGCAGACCACCCTGCGTCTCCTCTAACTCGCATCTATCAGCACCGCCCAACAAACTGTAAGTGGCCTTAGGAGGCATATCTGGAGAGGATTTCGGGGTTCAACGCCCCCGCGGCTCGGTCTGAAACCAGGCCTTGTGGTGGATCAGGGTCTGATCAACCAGGCTGTTACTGCTGGTCGCACGCAAACTGACGTACGAACCACAGCCCGGCTGGTCAGGTAGTGACTTTAGGTGCCTGTCCAGTGCCTTCTTGAAAACAGCCAGGGGTCTATTGGTAATTCCCCATATGTATGCTGGGAGGCAGTTAAACAGTCTTGGGCCCCGGACACTTATTATGTTGTCTCTCAGTGTACTCGTGGCGCCCCTGCTTTTCATTGGGGAAATGTTGCATCTCCTGTCGAGTCTCTTGCTTTCAAAGAGAGAGATTTTCGTGTGCAAGTTTGGTACTAATATCTCTAGGATTTTCCAAGCGTATATTATCATGTATCTTTCTCGCTTGCGTTCCAGGGAATATAAATCAAGGGCCTTCAACTGTTCCCAGTAATTTAGGTGCTTTATCGTACTTATGTGTGCCGTGAAAGTTCGTTGAACACTCTCCAGGTAATTCCCTCACACAAAACGGAAGAGCAGAGTAGTAATCAGCAACTACACACCAGAGTCATTCCTGTCAACCAGTTGAACAATTCTTGAGACAATAATCTCTCGATAAATTAATGATTTTTTTTACTACACCTTCCTATATTGTGACCATCAATAAGGAGCGAGTCGCTGGATGAATCTATGACTAAATAAGTGATACCACTGGACAGTGCTCAGGCTTTCCATATAACAGTAGATCACATCAGCAGACCACATCATTGAAGAGTCAGATAAAGAAATATGTTTCTTAGTATTAACCAAGTTAACTTCTTGTAGTATTGCTTCAGTGAACTTCTTGTAGTATTGCTTAAGTTAACTTGTAGTATTGCTTAAGTTAACTTCTTGTAGTAATGCTCAAGTTAACTTCTTGTAGTATTGCTTAAGTTAACTTCTTGTAGTATTGCTCAAGTTAACTTCTTGTAGTATTGCTTAAGTTAACTTCTTGTAGTATTGCTCAAGTTAACTTCTTGTAGTATTGCTTAAGTTAACTTCTTGTAGTATTGCTTAAGTTAACTTCTTGTAGTATTGCTTAAGTTAACTTCTTGTAGTATTGCTTAAGTTAACTTCTTGTAGTATTGCTTAAGTTAACTTCTTGTAGTATTGCTCAAGTTACCTTCTTGTAGTATTGCTCAAGTTAACTTCTTGTAGTATTGCTCAAGTTAACTTCTTGTAGTATTGCTCAAGTTAACTTCTTGTGGTATTGCTTAAGTTAACTTCTTGTAGTATTGCTTAAGTTAACTTCTTGTAGTATTGCTTAAGTTAACTTCTTGTAGTATTGCTCAAGTTAACTTGTGTATCTTGTAACTTGGTATTGCTTAAGTTAACTTCTTGTAGTATTGCTTAAGTTAACTTCTTGTAGTATGCTTAGTTAACTTGTAGTATTGCTTAAGTTAACTTCTTGTAGTATTGCTTAAGTTAACTTCTTGTAGTATTGCTAAGTTAACTTCTTGTAGTATTGCTCAAGTTAACTTCTTGTAGTATTGCTTAAGTTAACTTCTTGTAGTATTCTTAAGTTAACTTCTTGTAGTATTGCTTAAGTTAACTTCTTGTAGTATTGCTTAAGTTAACTTCTTGTAGTATTGCTTAAGTTAACTTCTTGTAGTATTGCTTAGGTTAACTTCTTGTAGTATTGCTTAAGTTAACTTCTTGTAGTATTGCTTAGTTAACTTCTGTAGTATTGTAGTTAAATTTGTAGTAGTTAACTTCTTGTAGTATTGCTTAAGTTAACTTCTTGTAGTATTGCTTAAGAACTTAGTATTGCTTTACTTGTAGTATTGCTTAAGTTAACTTCTTGTAGTATTGCTTAAGTTAACTTCTTGTAGTATTGCTTAAGTTAACTTCTTGTAGTATTGCTTAAGTTAACTTCTTGTAGTATTGCTTAAGTTAACTTCTTGTAGTATTGCTTAAGTTAACTTCTTGTAGTATTGCTTAAGTTAACTTCTTGTAGTATTGCTTAAGTTAACTTCTTGTAGTATTGCTTAAGTTAACTTCTTGTAGTATTGCTTAAGTTAACTTCTTGTAGTATTGCTTAAGTTAACTTCTTGTAGTATTGCTTAAGTTAACTTCTTGTAGTATTGCTTAAGTTAACTTCTTGTAGTATTGCTTAAGTTAACTTCTTGTAGTATTGCTTAAGTTAACTTCTTGTAGTATTGCTTAAGGTTAACTTCTTGTAGTATTGCTTAGTTAACTTCTGTAGTATTGCTAAGTTAACTTCTTGTAGTATTGCTTAAGTTAACTCTTGTAGTATTGCTTAAGTTCTCAGTATGCTAGTTAACTTCTTGTAGTATTGCTTAAGTTAACTTCTTGTAGTATGCTTAAGTTAACTTCTTGTAGTATTGCTTAAGTTAACTTCTTGTAGTATTGCTTAAGTTAACTTCTTGTAGTATTGCTTAAGTTAACTTTGTAGTATTCTTAAGTTAACTTCTGAGATTGTGGTAAGTAACTCTGTAGATTGCTTAAGTTAACTTTTGTAGTATTGCTTAAGTTAACTTCTTGTAGTATTGCTTAAGCTCATATTTAAATTTTATCAAAACGTAAAAATTGATCACTTTCTAATTCAAAGCAATAAGAGTTGGTGTGGTAGTGAGGGCAGCAGTGTGGTAGTGAGGGCAGCAGTGTGGTAGTGAGGGCAGCAGTAAGTGTGGTAGTGAGGACAG